>OX451395.1:20240134-20326779 GCA_949629135.1 Eremobia ochroleuca | reverse complement strand
TTGTTCTTTGTCTGGGTGTAATTTATCTATAATATGTATGTATTTAGAAATATATATGTATGTTTATCAGCTGTCTTAGTACTCATAGCACAAGCTCTGCTTAGTTTGGGACTAGATGGCGTTGTGTGAAAGTTGTGGAATATGATTTATTTATTTATTATTATTTTTATATATGTAATTAATATATATCTATTTATTTATTTCAGGCCAAACGGCCAGTCTATTATTAATCAATCATTTTAATACACATTTACCAAAAATGCTGTGGGAACAGAGTTATCATGTAATCTCATTACATCAAGTGTTCTATTGAAACAGCTTTCTTCAAAGTGAAGTGAACAGAGGTACCATTCTTTATGTCGGGGATTCATATTTTCTTCACCAATAGCCTCTAACCACTTTTTCTTTAGTCCTTCCTTTTTAGGAAACCTATAAAAAGTGCAAGTATTTTTATCAATAAATAATTTTGGTTACAGCTATATTATATTAGCATATGAAACTAAAATCAATAGGAAACGTCAGAAGCTATGTGCACGGTTCCAATTGGTGGTTTCTATGGAGAAGAGTCGGCAAGAAACTCCACGGTTACTCAAAATAATTGGCTTTTACAATGTTAATAGGTAGGGGAGGACAGTGTAGGCCTGTCAGCAAGTACCAGGTACTTAAAAAAATAGAAGACATTGTAAAAGCCAATTGTTTTTAAAAGAGTAACCGTGGAGTTTCTCGCTGGTTCTTCTGCATAGGAAACCACCATTTGGAACCGTGCATCTAGCTTCTGACGTTTCATAAGTGCCCATGTAGGTTTATGTGAAAGAAAATATTTTGATTTTGGTGCTGTGAACCACGGGCCGGACCTAGTAAGGTCAATCGGAGCTAATAAGACGCAGGACTATTTATGTTAACATAGCAGAATATACCGATATCGTTCCAGCGGAGGAACTAGTTCCGGAAACTATTAGGCAACGGTACAACACTATTCTATTATGACATATTATTGTAAACAAACGAATGAATTAACAAAATAATAAAAAGGTCTGTTATACGGAAATTCACCCAAATATCAATACTTTAGCCATAAATTCATGATCGCGTTACAATTATATCATCGAATGTCTATTATTGTATGTGTTATTGCATGAAAACCGGCCACTAACCTGTGCAAAGAAAGTTGAGGTTGATTTTCATTCTTCCTTGCACCACACTTCACAATACAACACACAGGCATGTTGAATTGCTGTTTTTCAACATTTACATGCAGTTTTAAAGGTAAAGTCCTCGTAATTTTCTCGCAAATCTCAATAATACAAAAAATAAACAACCATTTGACAGCTGAACTACCACGAAACTTGGCGACAAAGATGGCTGCTCTGGCACCTACCTACAACCGTGTATAGAATAACAGGGCATCTCCTGTTATATCCCATCTCAATGGTAGGTAGGCACCCTTTTTTCGTAGGTATTTCCAGTCCATATATATATGTCTATGGATGGGATATATATATGTCTATGGGTATAGCAGAGAAGTCAGAGGGGGCTAACATGTGACAGTTTGATGAGATGTTCAGTCAGTTTTTAAGATGAAGACTAAACGCTGTCTTTATACTTTATGGCAAGCGACATCGCGGCAGGCCCACGGAGAGGCAGGCAGACGGAGATGAGCTGGACTCCTGCAACAGCAGCTTTGAACAGAGAGAAGTGGAAAGAGAGTAGAGCGGCCTTTGTCCTGCAGTGGGACATCACTGGCTTTTAATAATAATATAATTATAGGTAATTATACTTTTGGTATGAAATGAACTATGGAAATTAAGAAACGTGTTTCGGCATTTAAAGTAAATCATACCCTAATTAATTTGAATGATTCAGATAATTGATGATAACTTACAAAATAGGGAAGATTTAGATATACTATTTATCAATATTTTGTGACTAAAATGTTAAAAAAAAAACATAAAAGAAGGACCACTGCAACGTTTTTATTTTAGTTTATATTGATTTTTAACAATAATTACGAATTAAAGTAACGTGAAACGGAACGTATTTTAATCCGCCAATCAGCGTCTAGTGACGTCACTCATGTTATGATGACTTATTTAAGGTTATAGTTGTGAACGTAAACAACTTTTATTGCGGAAATTAATCGCATTTTTTTAATAAAAATGGGTTGGGTTCATAAAAGCAGATCCCAGGAATCTGCCGAAAGTTAATGTTGGTGATCTTCACAGCATCGAATGACAGTCTAAAGAATAAATTGTCATCCCTCTTCGCAGCTTGGAACCACTTTTTTCTCAACTTCGGGTCAGAAGGTCCAGTTAAAAATATTTTATTTGGAAACTTAGTTGAAGTCGATGGACACATTTTCACAAAACACGAATCAACTCGGCTTATTCTCGGGATATTTGTGGCATTGTTATGACAGCCTGTACACAATATTAATCTCAGTTTGAATCATTTTGAACACATTTTTCGAACATATGAAGCAATAGATTAGGAATATGCTTATATTGCTAATCTATTGCTTCAAATGTTCGAAAAATGTGTTTGGTCAACAAGGTAAAAAACGCAAAATGTTCTTCAACTGTCAAAATGAAACCCATTGCTACTGATAGTGTGTTACGCAATTACCTTGCTGAGGTTGATGGATACTTAGTCCATTTTTTTTATAATTTACAGTATCTTACATGTATTTATTCAAAAAATATCTCGAAAGTTGAAAATTACGCAACTATGAAAGCCAGCGACGAACAAATATGGCCAGTGACAGACCGGAGTGACGTCATCGTAACTGTTGATCGTTTTCGCGCGAAAATTTAAACTGTCAGTTTGAAACCGCAATTTTTTTCAGTAAATTATAGTATTTAAATGTTTTATTATACTCTTGGAGTCTTGGTATATTCTACATGAAATTCATTCAAATGAAGGCAAAAATAAAAATATTGCATGTTCTCTATTAAAAACAAATATAAGGAAATATTTCCTTCTCATTTTTTTATATACTTTTATTTCTGTAAGTAGGTTTTCTCAATCGCTGCGCAAACCTCAAATTGCTATACCTACCTAGAATGATACAATTTCTTTGTTCAAAGAGTATGGCAGGGTAAGCATGGAGTAGCGGCCCCAGCGGAAATTTCAACTGCCAATTTTTGTGTATGTTGGTCTTACTGACAAGGAAACCTCGCGAGGTGTCCCTCACCGATTTAGTTGCGGCTTTACTATAATAATTTACATGAAAAACGATGAGATACCTATTTTTCTTTTTTGGTAACAAACGTTTTAAAGGGGTCAAAATCACCCTCAAAGTTCGTACCCCAAAATGATGGTTTGCAGTTTTCACATATTTCTAATATTTTTTTTTCCAAAATGACTTTAACCATTAAAAAGAGCATAAAAAAATATGAAAAATACCTTTATTCACATATTAATAAGAATTGTGGATATACATTTTTTTTAAATTAAAAATAACAAAAAAATCATAACTCAAAAACTATTTATTATTTTTTAATGGGATCAATAAAAAAAATAAAAAAAATGAAATGGCTAGGCAGATGATGATGATTCGAAAGACACATACCGCCATCTAGCGTCCTAAAGTAATTGTGACCTTTGAAAATTATTGTTCTTTTTCACGGAAACAGTATTTTTTCTGGATGAAAAAATGTCATTGCTTATGTACTTTTCTATACCTCTGACAACATATATGCTTTCATGGTGATCGGTTCAGTGGATTAGGCGTATATAGAAAAAAACAAAATGTCGGTGTTATTTCTGAGTTTGGCCACGTGCCAAAAGATCCTTGATCTACTGTTATGCTTAGTAATAGCGCCCCTCAGTCATTCGAGGGCTAAAAGATTCTTGTAGGTCTGTATAAGAGTTTTTCTAGACGAGGTCCAATCGTTGTATGTACAGACGCCAGCACATCAAGCTACCCGAAACTGTCAGATTTTCCTAATCCACTTTGAACCTTATAGTTTAGCGCTAAAGTTGAAAATCTATTAAAGAAATCTGACAGATTGTAGTAGCTTGATGTGCTGGCGTCTGTACATACAGTCCTTCCACAATTATTTTACTTTTGATTTTTCATCACCGTCAAAATGATTTAAAAAAATCATTGTATGGTTGTTGCCATTGACAAGTCTGTCAAAATCACAGTGACCTTTATTTTCGTTTCTTTAAGAAACAACCCTAAGAAACTTTCTTATGGTTGTTATTGGGGGTTTTCTGATTGAAAAATTAAGATATATTGAATCTGGCAACATTGAGTACAGCAAATAATGGGAATCCTGAAGTTGACAATATGAGCTATAGTAGTATAGTCGCAACTCGCAAGTCTAGTGAGCTCTTGAGACGTTTACTGTGGCTGCTTGTGTGCAATCTGTGCTTGTCTTTCAAATATTCTAGTTCATTCGATTGCAGGGTTCCCAACTTAGGGGTTTTCCCCCCAGATTTAGGGGGTCAATAAGTGAGATGGGATTTTTTTTAGGGGTCTGAAATTTTTAGGGGTATTTTGAGGGATTTTTTGACTCTTTAATATTTTTAAATTGATAATAATATTTATTTCTTGACCTAGCGACTTATAACGACATCTAGTACGTAATTCTACAACCACTCTGTAGTGCAAAGCATCATGATGGTCCGATTTACATTAAATCGAAATGGTGGATCTTGTACAACATTTAATCCATGCAATACAATGTTAAATTTATTCAATGTCAACATGTATGATTTAAAAAAATCTGAATCTTCAGATGAAGACGAAATACACACATCAACACGGTCTAGGGATATTTCATACTCAGTTAAATAACTCGAAAAGTACTGGCCGCATTGGAATCTTTTATACACCGATTTGTTTGTAATTTATCTCAGACTAATTCCAAATTCAAATTTTTGAAAATTCTTTTGTTTCGGTGGCATAAAAATGTCTTGATGTGTAGGAGAGGGAATTTTCATTTGTGCGAAATTTAGAAAACAATACGAATTACGTTTAGTTACAGTTTTTTTTCATTTTTAAACGAACGATAAAGTTAAAATTGAGGCAACGCCGACATTTGACGAGGGCGGAGATGTTACGAGCTGTGGGAATGCTGGAAGCTGGGTCTGTTCAGCGTAATATTGCTGAGGCCATAGGGACCCACCAAAATGTAATTTCAAGATTGTGGACACGCTATCGTGCCACAGGTGAAGTAGCGGAGAGCCACCGGGGGCCAAGTCACATCACTACCCCCAGACAAGACCGATTTTTGCAAATTACTGCGCGAGCTCAACCAAATGCAACGGCGACTCAATTGGTCCAAAGGCTGCGAGTGGAACACCAAGTGCTTGTGAGTGACCAAACTGTAAGAAGGTGACTGCATGAAAGCAATCTACGTTCTCGTAGACCACTCCGGGTCCTACCTTTACGGAGAGGCAATCGTGGACGACGATTAGAATGGGTTCAGAACCACGTGGACTGGGGCCGTGAGCAATGGTCCAATGTGCTGTTCACGGATGAATCCAGGTTCGGCTTCTATCCAGATTCACGAAGGACGTGACTGGGAAACGGCGAGGGAGGCCGCTGAAAGGTCCTTGATCCAAGTAATGAGCTGGTTGGGCAATAATAGCCTGACCTTAAACGTCAGCAAAACCAACTTCATAACCTTTGGTTCCAGACCCACTACCCTTCCATCTGACCTCTCACTACAAATCAAGGCTCATGTTTGTGATGAGCATAATCGCAACAATCCCTGTTCATGCCAGATTGTGACGAGAGCCTCCTCTGTTAAGTACCTCGGCCTTTACCTTGACTCCTGTCTAAGCTGGAAGACCCACATTGAGTCACTGTCTGCGCGCACTAGAAAACTCATTTATGTCTTCAAAAAGCTGAGAACTTCCGCCAATAAAGATATCCTAAAAATGGTCTACACCGCTCTATGTGAATCAACACTAAGTTACGGTATCGCTGTATGGGGTGGTGCAGCCAAAACTATTCTCATACCAGCTGAAAGAGCCCAACGTGCAGTAATCAAAGTCCTGTTAAGAAAAGCAAGTGTATTCGGACTTTAAGGTACTCACAGTCCGTCAAATGTTTATGCTTCGTGCGATCACACGAGCACATAAAATTACCCCTCCCAGTAGATGTAAAAGCCCTACGCTCAGAAGAAGACCCAAACCCGTTTGTCCCAAAGTTTGTACAGACGCCAGCACATCAAGCTACTACAATCTGTCAGATTTCTTTAATAGATTTTCAACTTTAGCGCTAACGCATAAGGTTCAAAGTTGATTGGGAAAATCTGACAGTTTCGGGTAGCTTGATGTGCTAGCGTCTGTACAAATACCACCTTTGCACGGCGGCATAACCGTTATTTAAGCACATTATTATACAATAAACTGCACAACACCTTAAGCATTCACTTTTTAAACAAATTCCAATGCAAACAAAAAGTAAAAGAATATTTGCTAACCCTAAACTATGACGACACGGAAGAATTACTCAAACCTTAATAATTTAAACAAATCAGGCACCACCCCACACAGCACTCACATAATACTTATTCATACATCTACACTCAAACACACACAGCTTCACTCACCCAATCACACACACCCGGCACTTGTGGTAGTTACTCCCTTTTTCTTGATATGAATCCATTAAAACTATTTTTACTCTCTTTTCCCCCTTTTTGTCATCTTTTAAATTAATTGTATTAGTCTAGTTTATTTTTTACAAAAGTACACATTACCAATTTGTAAGCAATTATTGTAATGTTCCGAATGGACGGATGGATGACCCCTGTAACACAGGTTTTTACCTAGCACGAGGGTCATTGATCATTTATTTTGGACCAGGCTATTCGCACGCCTAAATTAAGTGTCACTTTGTATTTGTGTACCTATTTATGTCAAATAAAAATTTATTATTATTATTATTATTATTTGGCGAGTTCCTGGACGATGGAGCCGTCTCCAGAACCCTCAGGAAGTTCACCCATACCAAGGAGGAACAATTATGGTTTGGGCAGGAATTCGTCTTGGAGGACGGACGGATCTCGTTTGGGTGCGGGGCAATATGACGGCAGAACGATACGTCCAACAGGTGCTGGGGCCCGTAAGCTTGCCCCACAGAACACAAATGGGGCAAGATTTCCTGCTCATGCACGACAATGACCAGGCACACACGGCGAGAACGGTAGCAGCTTGGTTACATACACATTATGTTAGGGCCTTAGACTGGCCTGCTCCATCGCCAGATCTAAATCCCATTGAGCATGCGTGGGATATGCTGCAAAGAAGAGCTCTGAAGGAAGTTCCTGAACATCTGGCTACAGAAGATCAACTTTTTGCGCACCTCAGAAGGACATGGGACAATATTCCGCAGCAAGACATTGACAACCTTGTTCTGAGCTTGCCGAATCGTTGCCGATGTGTTATGAACATCATGGGCGCTTTCTCAGACTACTAACTTCAAGTTTATAAACACAAATTAAATGATTTTTCTATTTTTTTCAGTTTTTACTCACAAATTAAAAGTTAATTCATATACGGTTTCCGTCTATGCTTCATTTTTTTTCCATAAAATCCTGAAATTTTAATGTAAGTACCTTAACCATTATTAAAAAATGGTAGAATATTAAATAACGTATCTTTTAAATATATACATGTCATATAAATAATTAACACATTGATAGTAATTCGCTTTTTTAAAAATATCCCTAGACCGTGTTGATGTGTATATTTTATATATTAAATAACTTATAATAAAAAGACTTTTGAAACATATTACAGCGTATTATTTCTAAATCATTATGAATTTTTTATATTTACATATTTTTTAGGGGGACAACTCAATAATTAAGGCGATTTTAGGGGTTTTTGACGCAAACTTTAGGGATAAATATTTTTGTGAGTTGGTAACACTGTTCGATTGTTTGAGGTTTGAACGATCTCACTTCAAATTCAAATTCTTAATCAACGCCACGAATTCAATTTAATTCAAAAACCTACATAATTCAATCAAGCATAATTCCAAAAAACTTGTTCTTGGAGAAAAGCTGTAAGTTCTTTATTATTTTATTTTGTATTAGCTATCGCGCCCTGTTTCGCTCCGATAGAATGTCGTGTATTTCGTTCATTTCTAGGTTTAAGAACAACTTTATTTCTCATAAGAATTACATACATAATTCACTTACTGAGAAACAAGGTCTAAAACTAAGATTATTAATTAGAGCGCACAGATGTACGTATATAAAATAACAAAACAAAAATAGCAAAGAAAAAAAAAATAAAAAAATGTGGGTAGGTAAACAAATAATATACACTCGATCGTAAGTTAAAACATGGATGTATGAATTTGATTTTTACTAGATGTGGCATTGATGGCATAGTCTGTTATTAGCAAGTTTATTATTATAAGACTATTTTATTTTTAGTTTATTTTTCTGTTTATATATTTTGGGTTCATACATGGTTTATAAAACTTTTTGAGTATTGGTCTCTATCTGTTTCCATTCTATCTGTTACCAAATTCATGAGATATGTTGTTAATTTTATATGGCGCGCCAATTAAATACCAATTGAAATGACCGACCATACTGTATCCAATTTTCATCCATAAAAACTGTAATGTAGGTACGATAATTTAAGGCCTGTATCTACGGTTTAAGACATTTATTTCTCAAAAAGAATACAATTCACTTAATATGAGAAATACAAGGTAATCTTAAAACTAAATATAAGAATTACTTGAAGAAGGAAGGTACTCGTAGATAAATTAGTTAGTAGACACACAATTTTTACTGTGTTGTGGGTAAAAGGAAAAAGTGAGTGTACTAATACATATCGATTCTGTAAGGCAAGTCAATAGCAATTACACATTCTACCATTTGTATGTACTGTGATGTTTCGGAAATACAGAGTAGGTATCCTATCTGGATGGGATCTATCACGCAACTTGCAAGTCCATTGTGACTGTGAGCGGTCATGCATGCCACTTAAAGGTAGGCATGTACCCGATATGTTACATATTTTAATACTGTAAATTTTTTTAAATGCACTCCCAACTTATTTCAATGTCTTGGAGACAATGTCAAGTTTAAGATAAGATATCCTGATATATAAATTTGTTCCTCCAATGAAATGTCACTTGAACCAATGGTTATATTTGATAAACTATTAAAATCGTAGGAACTCTCAATCAAATAATTTAAAAGAGCATCCACCCTTAAGACGACCCACTGACCAGTGAATGGTTTTAGAAACTGACCATCTGTAATGTACAGACGCCAACACATCAAGCTACTACAATCTGTCAGATTTCTTTAATAGATTTTCAACTTTATCGCTAAAGAATAAGGTTCAAAGTTGATTGGGAAAATCTGACAGTTTCGGGTAGCTTGATGTGCTGGCGTCTGTACTACAATTCTTGCAAATAAGAACACAAACTACATCAAAGTGAAGTATCTGAAAAAAAAAAGAACAATGAGTATTAAAAGAAGGCATACCTGCAAAAGCCATCCTTACAGGCTAACATATAAAAAATAAACATGACATATATGTTCTCACTTGTTTGATCACTGTACATCAAACTACTGTGAGTAAAAACATGATTGTTGGATCATAACAACTTTGCAAATGTTGTAATAAAACCGGCCATGCGCGAGTCGGATTTGCGCACGAAGCGTTCCGTACCATTATCTATAAAACAGCAAAAAAACATGTCCCTTAAATATTTATTTTATTCTGTTTTTAGTATTTGTTGTTATAGCAGCAACAGAAATACATCATCTGTGAAAATTTCAACTGTCTAACTATCATGGTTCATGAGATACAGCCTGGTGACAGACCTTCGGACGGACGGACGGACAGCGGAGTGGCAGTAATAGGGTTCCGTTTTTTCCTTTGGGTATGGAACCCTAAAAAGGATCCAACAAAACACATATCACTAGGCAGTTATCTCGTCCGGTTAGAGTAAGCTTTGTCATAGAAAAAGATAAAACAATGATCATCATCATCTGCCTAGCCTTTTTCCCAACTATGTTGGGGTCGGCTTCCAGTCTAACCGGATGCAGCTGAATACCAGTATTTTACATGGAGCGACTGCCTATCTGACCTCCACAACCCAGTTACTGGGTAATACGATACCCCTAGGTAAGACTGGTTGTCAGACTTTCGGGCTTCTGACTACCCGTAACGACTGTCAAAGATCTACGAATGACAGCCAGGACCAACGGCTTAACGTGCTTTCCGAGGAACGGAGGGGTCTCGGTATGTAAAGGTGGTCACCCATCCACAGACCATCGCGGCAAGCGTAGCTTAACCTGATCGATCGACCTGTGCGGCTGTTATTATTTAGCCACGGGCTCCTAACAATGATCACAGGGCACAATTAATGCAAACGCAGGACTGCGCCAATCGATGTCTATCGATGCCCGTTGCCCTGTGACAAACAGACATGTCATACAGTGACATGCCTGTCCATCCCGCTATCAAATTCTGAGCATCTCTCTCACTTGCACTAGCCAGAGTGAGGGACACAATATAACATTTTTTTAATCATCTGACAGCTATAAAGTAATAGGTTTCTCTTAAAAATACTTTCTACTGTTGGTTCACCTTGATCAGAAGTCAGGATAGCCAAGTATTTCTCAATATTGTAACTATATACTTGTACAGACGCCAGCACATCAAGCTACTACAATCTGTCAGATTTCTTTAATAGATTTTCAACTTTAGCGCTAAAGCATAAGGTTCAAAGTTGATTGGGAAAATCTGACAGTTTCGGGTAGCTTGATGTGCTGGCGTCTGTACTAGTACTGCCCCTAAACTTTCCATAGCAAGTTTTTTATGTTTGACTGTAAAGTTTGCATTCGGAAGTATGCCATCTTCTTATGATCATTTTATAATGTTATTGATATACTTTTCTTTGCTGCGGGTTAATTTAGATCCTTCTTCTTTAATTCAAATTAAGTGTAAAGTAATGAAATTCATTACTTTACACTCAATTTGAGGGCACAAAACTATTACTACCCATATTTTAGGATTATGTGGCATAGTGGGTTGACCTGACTATTTATATACAAGGTGTAACTTAAATAACGCACAACCTCTTAAGGGGTCATCACTACATAGTATAAAACAAAGTCGCTTCCCTGTCTGTCTGTCCCTATACAGTGTGTCCGGACATGGACTAGCGATATTCTAAATACTTAAATATAAGCTATTTTAAAGTACAATTACACTATAGGCTTAGGTCCAATATACTTCCCCGCTATGTGGCAGCCATTTTGTTTTTTTTGTTGAAGTATGCTCTATGCGAGTACAAAAAAAATCATATATCTCAAAGTTTTAGTCATACTGAGATAAAAATAGGCTTATTCGAAAGGCAATAATATTGTCTACCGTCTGCACTACAAAGCAATATGTTCACAATTCCATAACTTTTGAAAAAAAATGTGAAAGTCGAAAAAAAAAACAAAAAATTATGCAATTCAACCAATAATTGTTAATTACTACAAAAACAACCCCGAGAGCTTTTTTATTTTTTATACTAGATCGACAGTTTTTGAGCTAAGCTACAATACAACATAAAATTCACAACTGTATGTCTAATACTTTAAGAGTTATTGTTGTATGAACATAGCGTATGCGCAAGCACAAAAGGCCTTTGTCGGAACCCTAAACAGGAAATCATTAAAAAAACATAACATTCATATTGAATTTTATTTAATGTTTTTTCCAATATTAAATGAAGATTAAAATATCTAAAGCAGTTGCTCAAAGTGGCCACCTCCAGCTTGTAGACACACTACGGCTCTCTGTGCCACCTGGGTTGATGAGCGCCTAATTAAATCCAAATCGGATCTAATTTCTTCGGCGGCTGCCATAATTTTTGCGACGAGTTCTTCCCTGGTATTTGGAACTGTAGCGTATACTTTTTGTTTCATATGACCCCACAAAAAATAATCCAAGGGTGTCAAATCGGGTGAGCGAGGCGGCCACGCTACTACACCACCACGACCGATCCACGGCTGTAGATTATTATTTAAATATTCTCTCGCTGCTCGAGAAAAATGCGCGGGTGCACCATCGAGCTGGAACCACATACGCCGACGGTATGATAGAGGTAGGTCCATGAGGCTGTCCGCAAACTGTGTCTGTAAGAATTCTAAAAATCTAGCGCCGTTTAATGTAGGTGGCAATTCCAATGGCCCTATCAGCCTATCGTTGATTATGCCGGCCCACACATTTACTGAGAATTCATGTTGAAATGAGCTTGGGCGCACCGCCCTTGGATTTGCGGAGCACCAAAGATGGTCGTTTCTGTGGTTTGTAATCCCAGCTCTTGTAAATTTGGCTTCATCAGTCCACAGTATTCTTTGTAAAAAATTACGGTTCTGTCTCAAATTTCTATTTATCCACGAACAAAACACAGATCTCGCAGCAAAATCTGGTTCGATCACGTCTTGAACCCGTCGAAAATGATAAGGGTGTAACCCTTCTCTTTTCAAAATTCTCCATACATGCCACTTAGACATTCGAAGTTGCACTGAAATCCGTCTAACGCTTAGTCTAGGATCATTGGTTATTAGTCTAAGCACTTCTTCTTCATCTTCGGGCGATACCAAGCGATTGCGTTCATTAACAGCTCTTTGAATACCTCTTTCCGCTAATCTTGAATGCACGTCGATAAAAGTTTGACGACTCGGTGTAGGCCTGTTAGGGTACCTTCGTCGATATTCTTGTACAGCCAAATTTGCACTTCCATTGCAAAAGCCATACACAAAGTGTATGTCAGCAATATGTTGCGATGAATATTGACGCTGTGCCATACTTTATCACACTTTTAAATACAAAACACTAACGCAGCACGTAAACAGCACGGACGGTAAGTGAAAGTAGCGATAGCGATCACAACGCAGGGCGAGGGACAACTAAACTAACCCAACTAATAATTTGTCCTTAAAACTGATTTTGTTTCAGGTAGTGGACTAATACGTTCTATCTCGCTTACTCACGGTAGTAACGAACAGTATTTCTCGCCTGCTCTCAGATGGAATACAGTGAATGCCATAAATGACACTCTGGCGGTTAACAAAGACGTTTTGTGCTTGCGCATACGCTATGTTCAAACAACAATAACTCTTAAAGTATTAAACATACAGTTGTGAATTTTATGTTGCATTGTAGCGTAGCTCAAAAACTGTCGATCTAGTATAAAAAATAAAAAAGTTCTCGGGGTTGTTTTTGTAGTAATTAACCATTATTGGTTGAATTGCATAATTTTTTGATTTTTTTTTCGACTTTCACATTTTTTTTCAAAAGTTATGGAATTGTGAACACATTGCTTTGTAATGCAGACGGTAGACAATATTATTGCCTTCCGAATAAGCCTATTTTTATCTCAGTATGACTAAAACTTTGAGATATATGATTTTTTTTGTACTCGCATAGAGCATATTTCAACAAAAAAAACAAAATGGCTGCCACATAGCGGGGAAGTGTATTGGACCCAAGCCTATAGTGTAATAGTACTTTAAAATAGCTTATATTTAAGTATTTAGAATATCGCTAGTCCATGTCCGGACACACTGTATATGCTTAGATCTATAAAAGTACGCAAAGGATTTTGAAGCGGTTTTTTTTAATAGATAGAGTGATTCAAGAGGAAGGTTTTTATCTATAATACATGCATAATATAGTAGAGAAACACTGATAATTTTAGAAGTTTCTAATGTGATGTCGTAAATAAACACATTTTTTTGCGCTTACATTGTAAACGCTGGCTGAACCCGTCGAGATAGATCAAAATAATGTACTACAGTATTGTACACCTTAAAAAGGTCTACAAAAAAGTCCGCGATGGTATATGTCTATCTCTTAGGGATAACCCACAATAACCATTTTTTATCCTATACTTTTTACGAGAAATAGTGGCTCTAAAATTATCAGTTTCTCCATTGCACCCGTGCGAAGCCGGGGCAGGTCGCTAGTTATAAATATTATATTGTCGAACTATAAAGTTATTTTAGTTAATAGTTAGTGATCTAAACGCATAAAAAGCTATTAGGTATGTAGTTGTCCATTAGTATTGGAACTATTTTACACTTAGGTACATACATAGAAAAGGTAAATACGGGACAAGAATCCAAAAAAAAAAAACTTGTTATACTCATTAAACCACACATCAACACACACATCGTCAAAATGTAGGGAACAGCTGATTTTTTTTTCGCGATTTCAGGTTTGGTCCCATAGTAAAAGTTGTTCATAATGATGAGTACAATGACCCCTTAAGAGGTTGTGCGTTATTTAAGTTACAACTTGTATATCCATGTTAGTCAGAAAGGAAGTAATAGTAGGTACTAATTTAAGTTCTGGGAAGCTTAGGACTGAATAGTAAACATATAACATGTTCTTCATAATAGTTCCTTTGTTCAGAGGTTTCAATTACATATAACACAAGGCAGCACATGATTATAAAATCTGCATTTATATTGGCTGTTTGAAAATGTTGAATGTGTGTGTTGATGTGTGGTTTAATGAGTATAACAAGTTTTTTTTTTTTGGATTTTTGTCCCGTATTTACCTTTTCTATGTATGTACCTAAGTGTAAAATAGTTCCAATACTAATGGACAACTACATACCTAATAGCTTTTTATGCGTTTAGATCACTAACTATTAACTAAAATAACTTTATAGTTCGACAATATAATATTTTCACTCAATATAATAAAGACATAGGTTAAAACAAGAATCGACTGCCTCTTACAAAGGTCTTCGGTCAAGTCCCTTATAAAATCTTAATACGAATATAACAATGGTCGCACGCAACGCCTGCTCTTGTTTATGTTCCCATGCTGAATCTTATCGGTGTTTACGTGTGCCGGCTCAGGATACAGCAGCGCCGTGAGTCGCCATGCCGCTCCGATGAGGTCACTCTTAACTTTTTAAAGAGAGCGCGGCGATCGCCAACACGGCCGTCCTGCCAGGTGCCTGTCCCATCAGGTACCACACGAGTTCAGATAAAGTGCTGAAACACAAATTATTAATCATTTATCAGTTGCACATGCAATGATTGTGTACCTATCGAATGTTCTCGATTATAACTGTCATCTTTCATTACACATTATTTCAACCGTGTATCCGAGGGCAGATTTCAATAATGATACATCATGTGCGCTTAAAGCGACATAATATTAACAATCGGGTTTGACAACTTGCACTCAAAGGGCCTGTAGCCTCACTTAAGCGTACCAAGTTTGTCTCCTTTCCACTTGCACTCAAAGGACCTTTAGCCACACTTAAGCGTACCAAGTTCATCCCAGAACCACTTGCACTCAAAGGGATTTTCCACACTTGAGCGTTCCAAGTTCGTTCTACGTTTGAATCTGCCACTCGGCCTTTAATGTGTAATTTACAATATGGGACATATTTAATCACTTAAAGCATTTTATCTTGACTCGCACATATCATGCTTACGATAAATTTCAAATTACCTTCGTCGCCAACACGGGCAGAGATGGTTTAAGTTAGAACATAATATTTAATTCATCTCCCAATCATCAATATGTATCCATGGTTTCATGGTTTAGGCAGCAGTTACGCCTGTATACTTCTTAGTGCTCCTTTCACTGCCTTTTATATCCGTCACCTCATATCTATCATTCCCCAATACCTTCTTCACTTGAAAGGGGCCTTTGTAAACAGGTAGCAGCTTCCGACTTTGCCCGTCATTTGTCTGGCTTTGAATTTTAATGAGTACTAAATCGCCTTCGACATAAACTCGTGCTTTTGTACGGTTTCTATCAAATCGCTGTTTTTGTGATTGCGCATTGGACTTAATATTTGTCTCTGTCCTCTCACGCAATTCGGTTACATCCAACCTATGCCCGTTCCCGATCTCAGGAGCCAAACTATCACTATCAGTGCGTAATCTATATCCGAGAAAAACTTCACTTGGAATAGTTTTTGTTGTCTTGTGGACTGTACTGTTTATACCTTGTTGTAAGGCTTTAATGTACTGATCCCACCTATCGTCTGTATCGTTAGCGCCTATAGCTTTTAGTGCTTCTAGAATAGTTTTGTTAAAACGCTCAACCTGCCCATTAGAGCGAGGCATACCGGTTGCAACAGTGTGTAAACGTATGTTTCTATTCGTGCAATACTGTGTAAAATTATTTGAAGTAAAGCATGTCGCGGCGTCTGTAATAATTCTTTGAGGATTTCCGAATGTCTTAGAAATAATTTCTAATTCTTTAATTACACAAGAAGATTTGGTTGTTCGAACCGCCAAAATGAACACAAATTTTGTAAAAGCATCTACAATAACCAATAGATATTTATTTTTAGCTTTGGTCGTAACAAAAGGTCCTAAATGATCTATATGAAGGGTGTGAAAAGGCTGTGCGTACTTTGGCAACGGGTATAACTCTCCTTCCTTTGGGCCGCCTTTATTCTTAAAATATATACAATTTATGCAGTTTTTAATGTATTTCTTTATAATATGTCGCATTCTAGTGTAGCTGCATACCTACATCACATGTTCGGCGCGTGCGGCCATCACCGCGCTCGCCGCTACACTGAATCATGCGCGGCCGGCACCCATATTTATAACCTCTGAGCATTAGGCTCGGCTGCGCCGCTCCTAACCATATTCCAACTACATAATGTTCTTAGTAATAAGCACTGTGATTGGTCAATTTGATTTATCCTTACATGGCTGTCTACATACTACTTGTGACTACTAAGAATGTTACTTAAATAGAGCAAATAAAGGAATGCTTATGCTACATCAAGCTAGTGTTATCATTTCCCCTAACCAAACACTACAGTGGTGACCCCGACAAAGGACATAGCAATATGACCAGCGGAGGACAAGAACTTTCGGGTGTTTCAACCGCGCTTCGTATCCCGCCCATCTGGCGAGATAAGATACGACTATGGTTCGCACAGTTTGAAGCAATCATGTCTCCGCACAAGAAAGGCGATCAAGCCATGTACGAGCTAGTCATCGGTCAACTCGAACGGCAGGATCTCGATGAAATCACCGATATCATTCTCCATCCACCTGAGACGCAGCGATATGAAAAGCTGAAAAATCGCCTACTCCAAGTATATGAAGAATCCGAGCAACGTCAAGTCCAGCGATTACTGTCCGAAATGGAACTGGGTGACATGAAACCATCGCAACTTCTACGTCGCATGAAGAACCTCGCAGGCGAAAATATATCCGACTCAGCGCTCAGGATTATGTGGACAAATCACTTGCCGCAATCGATTCGTGCAGTGCTTGCCGTCAGTGATAACATCGCTAAGAAATCCGACATCTATGAACTCGCTATGATGGCAGACAAGATTTTGGAACAGACCCAGCCGCAAGCGCTCGTATCCGCCGTCTCTACAAGCTCTCAGGAACCTTCTCGTAATAGCACAACCCTGGAAGAAAAAATCGACATACTTATGAGAGAAGTCGCAGAACTAAAAACAAATCAACGCTCGCATCACAGTCGGAAAACATCTCACCGCTACCGTTCAAGATCTCGTTCACGTAGCTCGCCCAATCGACCACGCGTACCCCGCGCGTCCCGCAGCAAGACGCCGCACCGAGCCGACCCATCAGACATCTGCTATTATCATCGGAGATTTGGGAAACAAGCGCAACGATGTACGCGGCCGTGCAGTTTTGATAATTCGCCCACTGTTCCGGAAAACTAAAACCAGCGTTGGATGAGGCGGGACCCGGCGCAAAAGATATATCATACCGCCTATTCATAACAGATCGGAATTCGCGGCTGTCTTTTTTGATCGACACCGGCGCGAATATATCTGTCATACCACGGAAAGCAGGAATGAAAGCTGCGCCAACCGACTTTCGCCTGTACGCTGCGAACAATACCACCATACCCACCTACGGCGAGAAGTCACTTCAACTGGATTTCAACCTACGAAGACCATACAGATGGAATTTCGTCATTGCTGCAGTCAGCAAGCCTATCATCGGCGCTGATTTCTTAAAACATCATCAACTCCTAGTAGATATCGCCGGCCGTTGTCTCATCGACAAAGTAACGAAGCTCACCGTAAAGGCACCAATTTCGTACTCCTCTGAGCCAACAGTACGAAGTATTGACGTCGAACAGCAGTATCACCAGCTGCTCAGCAATTTCCCCGATATCACCAGACCATCGTGCACTAAGGATACGCCCAAACATCATGTTGAACACCATATCGAAACAACAGGACCCCCACTCCACTGCAAAGCCCGACCCTTACCACCACATCGGTACTTAGCAGCAAAGAATGAGTTCGAGATCATGATGCAGCAAGGACTTTGCCGACCAAGCAAGAGTCCATGGTCCAGTCCGCTCCACGTCGTACCTAAGAAAAATGGTGACATTCGTGTTTGTGGCGACTATAGACGATTAAATGCCATCACTACACCAGACAGATACCCAGTGCCACGCCTCAAGGATTTCACGAACCACCTGCATGATAAGAAGATTTTCTCAACCCTAGACCTCAACCGTGCATACATGCAACTGCCAGTTCATGAACCTGATATCGAGAAGACAGCCATAATTACGCCATTCGGATTATTCGAATTTCCCCGAATGTGCCCAGGCTTAAAAAATGCAGGGCAGACATTCCAACGGTTCATACACCGTGTGCTGAGTGGACTGGATTATGTATTTCCATTCATTGATGACGTCATCGTCGCATCAGAAAACGAAGGACAGCACAAACAACACTTACAGGTTGTCTTACGCAGATTAGATGACTATGGAATCACAATCAATCCATCAAAATGTAACTTCGGCAAAGAAAGCGTCAAGTTCCTGGGTTACGAAGTATCAAGCGAGGGAATCAAACCACCGATTGACAAAGCCAAGATCATCGCTGACTACCCAAAACCAGAAACCATTCATGACCTACGTCGATTCCTGGGCATGGTGAATTTCTATCGAGACAGCATTCCAAACGCCGCGCATATTCAAGCACCTCTCAATGCATATCTACACAACTGTAAGAAGCGTGACAAGACCAAGATAGACTGGACTGCGGAAGCAACAGAAGCTTTTGAGTCATGCAAGGCCAGCATTCAAAACGCAGCCTTACTCGCTCACCCATCACCGACCGCAGCTATGTCGCTTATGTGCGACGCATCTAATACGTGCGCAGGAGCAGTTCTACAGCAACGCGTCAATAACAAGTGGATTCCCCTTGGCTATTTCTCGAAGAAACTCTCAGAAACTCAGCAGCGATATAGCACATTCGACAGGGAATTGTTATCCATTTATATGGCCATCAAGCATTTCAGAAATACCTTCGAAGGAAGAGAACTAATAGTCTACACCGACCACAAGCCGCTCACATACGCTATACACAAGCCACCGTCCAACAGCGATACACAACGACGAACACGTCAACTCTTGTTCATCAGTGAGTTCACAACGGACATACGACATGTAAGCGGTGCGAATAACGTAGTTGCCGACGCATTATCACGCATCGAAACTATCGACATTCCTACAATCATCGAATACAACAAATTAGCTCAAGCACAAGAAAATGACTCATCGTTACCTACGCTACTCAAACAAAATAACATACAACTCAAGAAGATCGTCGCTCCCGGAACAAACAAATTGATATGGTGTGAAACGTCAACAGCAAATATACGACCGTACCTGCCAGATGACTATCGTCGCATTGCTTTCAACGCTATTCACGATACCAGTCACCCTGGAATACGAACCACACGGAAAATGATGCAACAACGTTATTTTTGGCCGTCGATGAACAAAGATGTCAGCCAATGGGCAAAATCATGTACTCCGTGTCAACAGTCCAAAGTTCAGCGACACACACACAGCGACAGTGACCACTATCCACCGAGTGAGCGATTTCATCACATTCACGTTGATATCGTCGGGAAGCTACCTACATCTGCAAGTGGACACCAGTACTTACTTACTATCATCGATCGTCAAACACGCTGGCCCGAAGCGATACCAATGCGAGAAATCACAGCTGATACCGTAGCAAGGAAAATATACGAAGCATGGATAGCCCGTTTCGGATGCCCCAGCAAAATCACGACTGATCAGGGACGGCAGTTCGAAAGCCAGTTATTTCACGAGCTCGCAACATTATTGGGCGCAGAGAAGACTCGTACTACTGCCTACCACCCGCAGAGTAACGGGATAGTTGAGCGCTGGCACCGTTCGCTGAAGGTTGCACTTATGACGCGATTATCAAATAATAACAAATGGATGGATGAACTACCAACCGTGTTACTCGGTCTACGGGCAGCTATTCGGACCGACACAAATACGAGTGCCGCACAATTAACGTACGGACAAGCATTACGCCTGCCCGGTGAATTCATTACACCATCGCCACCTACATCTACTGTGAAGATGAATCATTCTTATGTCGAACACCTGCACTACGTCATCGCACAACTTACGCCGACATACCAACCGCATTCCAACACGCGGTCTGTGTTCGTGCACCAAGACTTGAAGACATGCAAATCAGTATTCGTACGCATAGATGCAGTCCGGAAGCCATTGCAGCGCCCATATGAAGGTCCGTATTTGGTCATCGAGAAGCATGAAAAGTACTACAAGCTACAACTACCAGGACGTACTGCCAATGTATCGATCGACCGACTGAAGCCGGCTTACACCATAAACACGGACCATCATAACAGCAGCTACACGAATGACTCGACGCCTCCTACCGCTGAGGACCGCTCCATCCATCTACCGAGAACCAGATCTGGCAGACTCATCAAGATGCCCGTACGCTTCGCTAGGGGGGGAGCACTGTAGCTGCATACCTACATCACATGTTCGGCGCGTGCGGCCATCACCGCGCTCGCCGCTACACTGAATCATGCGCGGCCGGCACCCATATTTATAACCTCTGAGCATTAGGCTCGGCTGCGCCGCTCCTAACCATATTCCAACTACATAATGTTCTTAGTAATAAGCACTGTGATTGGTCAATTTGATTTATCCTTACATGGCTGTCTACATACTACTTGTGACTACTAAGAATGTTACTTAAATAGAGCAAATAAAGGAATGCTTATGCTACATCAAGCTAGTGTTATCATTTCCCCTAACCAAACACTACACTAGGAAACCAATACTGATGGCTTACTCGTTCTACTGTTTTATCAACAGAGAAATGCCCGAGATCGTCATGGTTACATTTAATTATTTGCCAAATGCATTTTTTTGGGACCACCCACCGGCGACCTCGGGTTGTTCTTCTGTAAACTTTGCCACCTAGGACCACATATTTGTTAAAAATATCTTTATTTTCTTCGGCCTCTCCTGATTCTATAATTGCTCGAATACGTTGTAACTCGGCATCCTGTAGTTGTACCGAAAGCAACCAATCCGCTTCCGTTATTGACATTATAATCTCGGTTTCTGATTTTTATCCGGACTGCATAGGGTTACGACTCAAGGCGTCTACGTGTTGCATTCGCGTACCTTCTCGGTGAACGATATCAAACGAGAATTCTTGTGTGGACAAAACCCAACGCGCAATCCGGGGAATAATCTCTTTTTTTGTTAATGCGTAATGTACAGCGTTGCAATCGGTCACTATTTTAAAAGATGATCCGATTAGGTACAAACGGAACTTCTGAAGCGAACTAACAATCGCCAATAACTCCAGTTCAAACGAGTGGTACTTTTTCTCGTCTTCCGTAGTTTGTCTACTATAATAATGGACTGGTTTTTCACCTTCGTCGGTGATTTGCATAAGTATACCAGCGACACCGTCTCTACTAGCATCCGTATATAATACGTTATCTTTATTCGGATCAAAAATAGATAGGACACTTTCCGACGTTAATTTGTTTTTTAACGATTGAAATGCGTCTTCATGAACCTTACCCCATTCCCAGACCGAGCCCTTCTTCAACAGTTTTGTGAGTGGAGCAGTAATCATAGCGCAATTCTTAATAAATTTCCTAAAGTAGCTTACAAGGCCAAGGAACTGTCGAAGTTGGTGTACTGTTTTGGGAGTGGGGTAATTTCGAATAGCCTCCAGTTTGGGCTGATTCGGCATCACACAGTCCTGCTTGATTCTGTATCCTAGAAATTCAATTTCATTTTTGAAAAAATGGCATTTCTTTAGATTCAACGTGAGCCCGTTTTCTCTAAAGATTTGGAGAACTCGTTCTAATAATTTTAAATTTTCCTCTACCGTTTCTGACACTAAATAAACATCATCCAAATATAAAATGACATTTTCGAATCTTAAATTTCCCAACACATTGTTCATCATTTGTTGGAAGCAGGATGGTGCGTTAGCCAGCCCAAACGGAAGTCTTAAAAATTCATAATGCCCATCTTCAGTAATAAAAGCGGTCTTTTCTATAGATTGCGTTTGCATTAATATTTGATAATATCCACTTTTTAAATCTAGACTGGTAAAGCATTTATAGCCCCGAAGTCTATCTACAAGGTCTTCAATGCGCGGCATCGGATATTTGTCTTTAATTGTTATCTTATTTAGCGCTCGGTAATCAATGCAGAGTCTTTTTCCTCCATTCTTCTTGTTTACAAGTAACGCAGGACTCGCGTATGGTGATTTGCTTTCACGTATAATATTGTTTTTCAGAAGCTCATCCACCATTTCACGAATTATCTTTCTGTCTAAGTGAGAAGACCTGAATGGTCTGCATTGAATTGGTTGAGAACTAGTAACGTTAATTATCATTTCGTAGCCGTTTACCTTTCCTAGTTCTTTGATATTTGACGCCACACAGTCACCATATTTTTGGAAAAGTATTATTAATTAATTCTGATGGGAATCGCTATCGAATTCAAAATTACTAATTGTGTTACAACACTCTGTAAATGTACTCGCATACTCAAATTTGAATCTGTCACCCACTCGCGAATATATGAGGTCAGACCGCTCCGTCACGTTTCTTCCTATCAATATTTCACAATCTGCCAGGTTGTCGATTACATAGAAATCAACCCGAGTCAGACACACCGAATCGACTTTCAGATCAGCCGTTATCTTGTGAGTTACCAATTTAGAACTTTCTTTTGAGAAGCCTTGTAACAAAACTGGCGCGGTCAGCGCAATGTTTTTCATTGAATATTTTCTAACAAGCGATTCAGAAATTAATGAACAACTGCTTCCCGTATCAATGAATGCTTCTTGATGCAGATTATTAATACGTATTGTTTTCACAAATTTATTTCGCGGGTCATGGGTTGAAACACATTTTGTTTCTTGTGTCTCTGGTTTAATCGAGTTCTTTTTATGGTAGGATGTCGATTCTAAGTGACCTCGCCTGCCACAATAATCACATTTATTTGCATTACACTGACTTCGTTTATGATTACCACCGCACAGATAACACTTGATCTGCCTCCGACCGTGTGCCTGGGCCGTGTCTTGATTATTGCTAGCAGAAGCGGCTTGACCCACTACTTTCGCTGCGGGCATAGTCTCTGATGTCGTGGTAGCAGACATCTGATTCTGACTGGTCAGTTTCGTCTGGCCATCGCGTATTGTATTTATGCCTATCTGTTTCGCACCCTTTGATGAATACGTTCGACCATGTAGGAAACTAGCTAAACTGTCGCATGTTACAAAGTTATTCGCTTCAATCGATGCGCCTATACCGCTGTCTCCTATATTGCCGACAATAATAGAAATAATATCCTGTTCCGAAAACCTCAAAGATAAACGATCTATTTTACATTTTTGTTCAAAATAAAACTCGTAAAGAGACTGATTTTCTAATGGCTTTTTGTTAATAATATCTTTTAAAAGATCGTACATATTCCGGCGGATTTGAAAACTGGAAGCTAACTTACGAGTCCAATCCTCCCATTTCCACATACGCCAATGACTATCCGATCGTAACAGTGAGTCATACCACACTTTTGCGGAACCCTTTAATTTGTTGAGAGCTTGATAAAGGGGTCATTTCATCAGTCCATGTAAAAGTTTGAGCGTAGGACCTGATAATACTAAGCCAAGCGTTCACATTATCTCTCAGCGGATCGAACTCGGGTATAATATTATTCAAAGTGTTGTTTGTACTCACAATTGAGGTATCAGCCCTACGTGATACCTGTTTCCTGTGTCTCGGCGGAGGTGACGGAGTCCTGGCACTGGCACTACTACTGCTGCTGCTAGAACTTGAGCTTGCACGTGTGCGTTTTTTACGTTTTAGGCGTTTATTACGCTTACGTTGTTTACCCATCGCTGTGTGTGGGTATCGCGTTCCACTTCTGATAATAGCTTTTTATGCGTTTAGATCACTAACTATTAACTAAAATAACTTTATAGTTCGACAATATAATATTTTCACTCAATATAATAAAGACATAGCGCACCCTGAGAACGAAAGTGACTCAACTCAAAATTGCCAATTTTTGGGAATAGGCGAAAATGTGTCCATCGTATTAAGCATTTTTTAAGAAATTCATAACTTTTGTTACCATGGTAACAAAAGTTATGAATTTCTGTTGAAATATATTGTTTAACTTAATAGCTTTAGAAACATTATATGGTTTTTGCAAAAAAATATGATTTTCCCATATAAAATAATGTTTAAAAAAAAACTTGGAAAAATAGGTCACTTTAATATTAGAAGTTCTTTATTTCTACTGACCTTTTTAGGTAAAGGTCTGTTCATTTCTATCGTTGTTTTAAAAAATATGTTTCTTTCTAAAAATAAGTCAGTTTTATTCTTAAGATTTTGTATATTTTTTCAAAAAAGCTAAATAAAACAGTGAAGTATGTGTTAAATGTCATTTAATAAATCACTTCTTAGACATTATAGGAATCAGTAATAATCACACAAAAAAAAAGTATCAAAATCGTGTCATAAAGTGGTAGGAAACCACACATTTACGTAAATAATTCTTAAATATTATAACGAAACATAATCAATATCACTCTTCTGTAACACTAATAAAGTTCCACATTCTCCTGAGAAAAGATCCCAATGATCGGAATGAGAAACCGACGCAAATAAGGTCCGAAAAATGTTTGCTCTCTCTAGTTAAAAAGCAATGACTACACTGCTCTTTATCTTTTTTATCTTTTACGTTTTCCTACATTCCTACTTATAGTTATTATTTGCATGCTTCCATATTACTTACATATTTCTTTAATTTTAGGGCTAAAACCCCAATTTTGTGTCTGAAACAATATGAAAAATATTTTACTACTTTACATGTTCATACAGTATTCAACCCAAATGTTTTTAAAATTTGTAATGAGATTGACTACTGCAACCCAGGTTTACGCACTCTGAAATATCAAGTTACAGTTGATTTATTGTCAGCAGATATTTCTAGACATAATCAATTGGTGTTTTTTTCTCGGGTGGTTTTTGTATTTTATTCATGCTTCTATTCTTGTACAATCGCTTCTACTGCTCCCTCAATTTCCAATGGCTAACATTACTTCTATATCCAACGAACTCGACAGTATGTCGATAGCTTCATCGTATGAATGCTCTCCCGACAGATGCTCAGAATATATTACACAACCCAATGCAAACTTAAAAATAATACATATTAACATTAGGAGTATTAAAAAGAATTTCGATCAATTCACCACTATGTTGTCCATCACTAAAATTTTTTTTGATGTCATTGTGCTCACTGAGTGCTGGCTTAAAGTATCTGGACCTAATCCTTTTATGCAGGGATATACATGCCACGCTTCTGTAAACAACAGATCACAAAACGACGGAGTTGTAATATTCACGAAGACATGCCTACGATGCAATGTGCACGAACCCATTTTTCATGGAGCTAACTGTCTTGTTTGCACCACGGACAATACCGCTATCATCTGTTTGTATCGCTCCCCCTCATATACTAATTTGGATCACTTTTATAATAGCCTAAACAGTTTAGCCAGCACTATGAGTCTATTTCACAATGTGGTTCTAATTGGAGATCTAAATGTAGATATTAAACCTAATAACCTTGACCGAAACTCAGATCATTATCTTACACTTACTGCCACTCTTGGATTGCTCCCTGCGCACCTTCGCCCTACCAGATCAGGAAACTGCTTAGATCATGTTCCATTAAAAACTAAAAATACAGCACGTGTTTTAGTAGTCCAGACACACATCACCGACCACCTGCCAATCATCCTGTCCCTCAGAATCAAGGGCTCTTTTATTAAAAATAACCCAATTACATCTTCCCGTTACAACCTCCAAGCAATTCATCAAGACCTTGAAAGTACCGATTTCAGCCCAGTTTTGAATGAGATGAACCCCAACTTGGCCGCAGAATTGTTTATAAAATTACTACAAGAGGTTATTGCTACTCACACTATATATACGCATCCAAAATAAGATTCGTGTTATAAAGCCATGGATGACTCAGGGCTTGGTTAGATGTATTCGAAACCGGGACAGGATGCACTACAGATTAAGAAAAGATCCTGAAAATACGGTACTCCAAATTACGTATAAAAGATATCGTAACTACCTTAACAACCTATTCAAAAAAATTAAACGTGCGCATGATAAAAACGAATTGGAGAAGGCCAGAAATAACCCTAAAGCCACTTGGAAAGCCATTAAAAGTATTACCAACTCTACTACCCAACCGCAATCTCCAAAAGAACTTCTTCAACTCACTGATGATCCTAAAACTTCAGCAAACCGCGTCAATTATTTCTTCACTGATATTGGTCGTAAACTAGCCTCTCAAGTTATTCCTCTCCCGAGGTCTAACGATGATTTTAGAACCCCTCCACAGGCTCCTCCGTGCCATTCTCTCGTCATTATGCCAGTAGATGTAACCCAAGTAGAAAAGCTGATCGTCACTTTGCGTTCTGATTGTGCCGTTGGCCACGATAACATATCAGCTAAAGTGCTGAAACAATCTAGTGCAATACTATCTTTACCCATCACGCATATCTTCAATCGTGCTATTGATACTGGAATCTTTCCCAACATCCTCAAAAAAGCAGTCGTGCACCCCATTTTCAAGAGTGGAGACAGAGCCAATGAAACTAACTACCGTCCAATCTCCGTACTGAACTCTTTATCTAAGATATTCGAAAGGATACTTAACAATTGTCTCGTTGCATATCTCTCTAAACACAAAATCATTGCAGACAATCAGTATGGTTTTAGACCCGGAATATCAACGGAGGATGCTGTAGCTGACCTTACCAAAACCTTAGTTAACAACCTGGACAAAGGTATGAAATGTTACGGTATCTTCCTTGACTTATCCAAGGCTTTCGACACGGTTTCTGTCCCCATCTTGATCTCGAAAATGGAAAGCGTAGGGATTCGTGGCCTCGCTTTGGACATATTTAAAGACTATCTCTCAAATCGTACTCAACAGGTGAAAATTGATTCTACAATGAGTGATGATAGATTTATAAGCTTCGGTGTTCCGCAGGGTAGCATCCTCGGGCCCTCTCTTTTCTTGCTCTACATCAATGACCTGTGTCTTGCACATATCCCAAATTGCGACATATTTACGTACGCCGATGATACAGCGTTGATAGTCTATGATACTGACTGGGATAGTGCAAATAAGAGGGCGGAACAGTCGCTCCGCTTTGTGATGGAGTGGCTCTCAGAAAATTTACTTACCCTAAACGTAGCAAAGACAAAGGTAATTAGATTTTCGCTACCAAACACTATAACCCCTCCGCCGAAATCAGGTCAAATTAAAGCCCACATTTGCTCAGGTGTGGCACCCGATTGTAGCTGCCCATTTCTGTCCTTGGTCCCAGACATAAAATATTTAGGAGTCCATATTGATTATAAACTTAGTTGGCAACCCCATATTGAAGCCCTTTGTACAAGGATCAGAAAATTAATTTATATATTTAAGGAACTTAGGCACTCCGCTGATCCCGATCTCGCCTTGATAGTCTACCAGAGCCTTTGCCAGTCCATTATCTTATACTGTATCCCGGTTTGGGGCGGAACCTACAAAACGCGAGCTCTTTCAACTTTAAGTATGGAGATACTTAAAGTTGAAAGAGCTCAAAGGGCAATCTTGAAAGTCATGCACTTTAAGCGCAGGGATTTCTCGACCAATCAACTCTATACAGAAGCTAAAGTTTTGACTGTGAGACAGCTTTTCGTGCTCCGTGCAGTGCTCCGAAAACACTCTACGCTACATTTGGACCATGATAAGCTGAGAAGACGCAAAGGTATTCCTGTGTGCGATGTAGTCCAATGCCGATCCATGTTTGCCAGCCGACAATATGCGGCATCTAGCTCCCGTTTGTATAATAGAATACACAAAGTTATGCCTATTTACACCCTGACTAAATATGAACTTAAAACTAAATTATCAAACTGGTTGCAGAAGTTAACGTACGACGAAACCGAGAATCTTATTGCAATTGTCTCTTAATATACCAAAATGCTGTTTTCAATTTAAGGCTTTGTTTGTTTAAAAAATGTTACATTTATAAGTACTTGCATGACGCTAATACCAGTTGTATGCCATTATATCTGGAGGAACTTTGACTCCTAAACCACAGGCTTTTCGCCTAGTTTAGGAGACATCAGTTCGCCCTTTAATGTGACTCCTTTGTACAGTATTTCATGAATCCTCTTGTACTTATGTTCGATTTCATTTTTATGTGTACAAATAAACATTTATTATTATTATTATTATTTAAAGTATTTATCCAAATCAACAATATGCCTATATTAGCACTAACTTATCAGTTTAACATAGTACTAGTACAGTCTTGTCGTTATAGTTCGGTTGTATTACCTAATCAAATTTTAATTAAACTCTGCTTAATACACTAACTCAGACAAATCAAACAATGAGACCTTCTGTTTTCACTGGTTTAGATAACTAATTCTTAAATTTAACGAAACATAACCAATATAAGTATTTGAATCAAATCAACAACAGTATTAATAGCATAACTTATCTATCAGTTTACCACAGTAACAGTATTGTGGTTATAATTCAGTTGTACTTAATCAACTTATTAATTTTAATTAAACTCTGCTTATTACACTAATTCAGACTTAGCTTTTTGGTACAGCATACTTCTTTAAAGTTTGTTATTTTAATATCTCTTAATAGGTAATTGTCGTATGTGTCCATGTTCTAATATTATTTTAATTAAACTTCCTCACAAACTGTTGTAAAAACTGGCGTAATTACTAGGTATTAAATTTTTTCTGACTAAATCTTTGAGATCCCTTTTTTTATTTTCTTTTAACTCAAGTGCATGCTCATACAGCTGTTTAATTACAATTTCATTGAACCCCATCATTTTTTTACGTTTATTGCGCATGTCGATTTGAGAAAACATCTCATCGGAGTATGATGTTTTATAATAAAAGTGGAACATCTCCGCTTTGTCAAATTTAAGTACTTTAAGATCATTCCACAGTACTGTTTCTTTATGGAAGTTTTCCTTGAAATTATATCCCCACTGCTCTTGAAGTAGTTTGAGATTTAAGAAGAATTCATAATTAACTTCTTTGACTATGAAAGGTTGTCCAGACTTCCGAGCGCTTTTGATCAAGGTAGCAAATTGAATAGGTATGTATATAGGCCCTGCTTTTTCGTTCTTTTTAATTTCCTTTTCTATTAAGCTGTGCACATTATCAGCTTCATTTTGGGTGTGCCCTTTTATAAGATACTTATGGGTTATACTTTCGATGTTATCAAAATAAGCGACAGCATATGAATATAGGCTAGCAATAACTTTATTTTTGTTCTGCCCGGTGCAATTGTCAGAGTAAAATGTTACATGTAACATTTTATCTGCGTTGTTTACGCTTAGGGTTCGTAAGTAATCGAAAATACATGAACCTATTTCATTGGCTCCCCTTTGTCCCTGGGTCTCGTCCCAAAAATAACAGTAAACGTCTCCGTAAGACTTTTTATCATCTTCGCCATTTTTTAATTCTGTAATTGTGAAATCAAGGCAGTTTATTTTTGAAGAATAATAAAAATAACTTGGACTGGGACATAACATGACAGACTGTAAATCATAAATAGCGCAAATGTGGGTCTCGTCAATGTTTCGACGGTCCGTCCGTTTTTCTTGGCGACATAGTTCTTTTTCTTTAAGGTGTTTATCATAGTTCGATTTGAGCAGTGTTTTAGTACTTTCAGGAGCAAGTTCATACGCAACACACGTTTCACACCTGTCTTTTTTCGGCTGAAAAAAACTTATATTGAATTCTTTATTAAAAGTATTCAAGTATAACCAATAGTCGCACTGTGGCAGACTTTTTGATCATTGTTAAAATAAGTGCAGAGGTCCCTTATAGTTTTACTGTCAGAAATGTACTCTCTATTTGTAGTCGCTCTTAAATAATGGGGTTCTACCCTCGGTACCGACTCTATGTGGTTCCTGATGCTCTGGAGCAGTTCAGGGTCTACCCTTTTTTTGTTGTCATGCTTTCCTCTACGCTCAGGCTCTACGATACCATGGCTGTTGGTTTTACTTTTAACAGTTCTTAGCTGTCTGTCCGTTATGTCCAAAGTGTTTATGAAAAAAAATTTGCAAACACGGATCTTTTTGCCATCTAGTGTGAAATAAAAGGCGTTGTTTGGTAGGCGAGGGTTTCGAGCATTTGAGTACCTGTACCTAGGTTGCACTTCCATCATGCAAGATCTAATAAAAGCACGCTGCAGTTCCAAATTTGATAATCCCCAATAGGCTTTGAACAGATTATACCTCTCATCCTCTTTTATATTGTCAAAACATTTAAGTCTACACTTGCTCGTACATGTTTCTTTCACATGCCTAGCTGGAATGTTTTTTTTTGATTTGGACATGGATCTGTAACTTTTTCCGGAGTTTCGTGACATTTTTGCTTGATTTTGTTTCCAGTTAGCAGGGTTCCTTTTACGCTTCCTACTTTTTGAAGGTTCCGGTTGACCCGAAGAATCAGAAGAGGAAGAGCTAGTACTGGAAACACGTCTACTTCTTTGATTGAAATTTACAGCATGGTATGTTGGATCTGAGTCACTGAGATCCACATCACTTTCATTCGGATGTATTGGTGATTGAACGTATGAACGTTGGTTACCTGTTTGAGATCTTAAATTGCTTGTACTAGGGCCCGGAGTAGCTGTATTTTGACATTCATTTGTAACAGAAGTACTTGAAGATGATGAAGTACTGCTACTACTTGAGGATGAAGATGAACTGCTCGTACTGGAACTTCTTGAACGTGGTCGGACAGCAGATGTACTTTCCGAGGTTTTTTCAGTAACTTTTGATTCCGTATTTATTTCTTGACAAGCCTTTTCAGGGTCCTGAACCATGAATAATTTAACATTTCATCATAAGATAAAACTTACATAGAAATGTCTACCCATGACTTAAATAAAAATTAATAACTTACATTTAAAGGTTTTGTTTTTTTGCTTGGGATTTGAACATTGTAATATTCCTGGTCCAGACGTGGAGGTGTCTTTTCGATTATTGAAGGGCTAGATGGGATGTTTTCTTTGTCGATTTCCAAAGCCTCGTCAGGACTCTGCAAACAAGTACAATAGAGAATATAGAAAACAAATATAAACATTTTTACAAATAATTATAATACTTAGGTACTAATGAAAAACGAATAATAAATAAACAGTTTCCATAATTACCTTATTCTACTGTCTCTCTTCCACCAATTGAAGAATTAAAGCACTTCTTTTCATTTTTAGTTTTGGGATTGCCGACTCAGTATCAACATTAAACACTGAAAAAAGTAATAAATTGCACCATTAATCAATAAGTCTATTGAAAACCAAACTTAAAAATGTTAAACAGACTTTCTTATAAATAGTACAAAATACAGATGAGTACATTTAAAATTATACAGACCTGATTCAAAATTGGTCCATTATTTAGACTCGCTTGTTAACCCGGCGAGGATGTGGTGAAAATAGTAACGTGGAGGTTGTGGAGGGTCTTATTGACCCTGTATATAATTGAACCTAAATTTATATTAATGTACCAAATATTAATCAATATTATTTATATTACATGTTATTTTTACGGTTTTATCGAAATAAAACGCAGATAAGACTACAAAATATTATAATTAAATCACTTTTAGCAAAGTACTACAAAATAATCAACTTTTGCATCAACTTTCTAAACTTCCACTAGAAACAACAAAAAATAACTAACTTCTTAGACGATTAACTTTTAATTTGGTACATACGTAGAGATGAATTAGTTGCACTTACAGTCTTATCATCATTTATGAACTACAAATCATTATTGTCTGTGATTGCAGCACAATCCTGGTAGAATGAAATAGTGTGTTCTGGACAAATATACTTATGGCAATCTTCACAAAAATTGGCTGTCTTGCGATGGCGGGCATAAGGACATACTTGGCACCTTTTTCGTACACCTGGAACCCTAACAGGTGCTTCTTGTTCAGGTTCTCCGATGAATTCTCTGATTCTCTTGCGTAGCTGTCTCGGGAATTGAGGTGTTACTTTGCGGCCCTTCAAGTGTTCAGTAACAAGCAATAGGCCCAATGTTTTTTTATAAAATGGCGACGCTTCTGAATAGTCTACCTGTTAGACTTGTGTATAATATACGCATTGATGCCAGCCATATTGAGCATTGCATAGAAGACAGTGAGAGGCCATTTTTTCGAGTTGCGACTAACATCGTATGTCGCCGACAACTCATCTGCTACGTCTACTCCACCTTTAGTGGTGTTATAAAATGTATTTATCTCAGGTTTTTTTTTCTCTACTGTTGATTCAGCAATTTCAGCGTTGTGATGGAGACTAGACATTAGTATGACGTGCCGACCTCGCTGCTGGGCTTACACCAGGTGTTTGGCGTATGATGTTTTCAGAGCGTGTGCGGACTTGTTGGTAAGGAGGATTTTTAGACCATTTAGTCCCATCTTTGCCAATATAATATGAATTCGTTATCTGGCCAATCGATTCCTCTCCTTCTGACATATGTGGATTCTGATATTGCAATTCAGATAGTGGTACGTTATCCTCGCCATCACTGCTTGCATTTTGCTCAGTATCACTATGTTGACTGCGCGTACTCAAATGATCTTCCTTTTCGCTACCGTCGGATAACAAGTCGTCTTCACTGTCAGACTGCATTAAAACAAGACGTATGCGGTCATCCTCAAGCTCTTGGCTATTCATTTTGTACGAAAAAAACCTTACATAAAAATGTTACATCGCGGTTGTCGCGGGGTCATATTTACCCTTTCTGACTGTACGCACATGTTGCTCCCGTCGCAGGCGGCGGCCGACTGAACAGGGGCGCGGGGCACGTGCGCTGGTCCCTTAGCAACAGCTATTGTGACGTTCAAAACTCTTCAATCGGAGAATAAAAAACTATACATGATTAAAAATTGACAGGGTCAGAATGACCCCTCCACATCCTCGCCGGGTTAATAAATAAGTGACCGAATTTGTTATATGTCACCTAATACGCTAATACATACAATGTAAAAGTAACCTAAATCTAAATCGGTCAGTTTATGACTATAAATTGCAACTAAACTTACCTCCGAAATTGACAAACAAACAGACACAAAGCGTAATCGGTCACTACGGTACTAAACTTGTCAAGTCTTGTCACGACAACTCACGGTGCAACACTGATTTCGTCACTATGATTCGGGCGCGGGGGGAGGGAACGGTTGAGGGTCAAAGAGACCGAAATATACCTCTATCCTTTTCTTACCTTTATTGGCCAGTTTTCTAATTTATGTATGATAGAGTATACTTTTTTAAGTCATTCTGTATACTTAACTCATTTAACCAAAATTTTGTATTCGGTCACTTTCGTTCTCAGCGTGCGATAGGTTAAAACAAGAATCGACTGCCTCTTACAAAGGTCTTCGGTCAAGTCCCTTATAAAATCTTAATACGAATATAACAATGGTCGCACGCAACGCCTGCTCTTGTTTATGTTCCCATGCTGAATCTTATCGGTGTTTACGTCTGCCGGCTCAGGATACAGCAGCGCCGTGAGTCGCCATGCCGCTCCGATGAGGTCACTCTTAACTTTTTAAAGAGAGCGCGGCGATCGCCAACATACCAGTGAATGCAACGTAATAAAAGATATCTATCCATTAAAGGTCACAGCTCATTAGGGCCATCCGGCACCCACTCCGCACCGCCTCGCCTCCTGCGGCTAGTATTCTTTATATGGACTTGTATGGGTATGCGCTCACTACATCAACTCCGTAGCGTCACCGGATCGCCTCGGTCGTAAGCCCTACACGCGCAGACGGCAGGTGGACCACTCGGTGACAACTCGCTGCTGGCATGCTTGCCTTGCGTTGACTGCGCATTGCCAACGCGCGGGTCCCGAGTGGACGGCGCGCTGCCCGCGAGGACGAAACGTTGGCAATGCGCCGCTCCCCACGCTCCCTTCATTCAATTCACGGTGTGTAAAATTTGACATTACGAAACACGTATAGACCTGGTGCCAATTGTTAACAGACTACTCGAAAATTCGTGGACCAAGCGACGTCCACTCGTTGACCACGCGGCGTTCACTCGTTGAGCGCGCGGGGTCCACTGTTTGACCGCGCGACGTTTAGTGGTGATAACGCGGCGTCCACCCGTGGACCACCTGTCGACAACGAGTGGACGCCGTGCGACGAGGCGGTGCGGGGTGGGTGCCGGGTGGCTCTAATGAGCTGTGACCTTTAATCTCACAAGGCACACCCTCTGTTGTCATGCCGCAAATTAGCCAACCAACATGTAGGTAATACAATAAGGGTACGTAATATAATTTTTAGGCTGATTTATTTGATAGCATTATTAGGGTCAGTGGGTCGTCTTATGGGCGAGTGCAGATTATCTTGTTCACTAATCGAATTCAATTCAATGGTATTTGTTAATGATAATTTAATATAATTTTTAGTAGTTTTATTGGCAAAAAGAAAAGGTGATGACACTGATGACAGACAGTAATTTTACATAAACACAGTTAAGTTTGTACAGACGGCAGCACATCAAGTTACCCCACTTTGACCTTGAACGCGTTATGAGCAGCTACAGCGAGAATCGTGCTAAAGAGATATATAAAGCGGCTTTCAGACTACGCTATAATATAACAGCATATACAGGTTGAAATTGAAAACATGCGACAAATCGAAATGAGAGATTGTACTCATCATTGTGAACAACGTTTACTATGAGATAAAACCTGAAATCGCGAAAAAAAAAATTAGCTGTTCCCTACATTTATGTTCGCATAACTCGTCAAAATGTAGGGAACAGTTGATTTTTTTTTCCCAAATTTCAGGTTTGGTCCCATGGTAAAAGTTGTTCATAATGATGAGTACAATGTCCCATTTCGATTTGTCGCATGTTTTCAATTTCACCCTATATAGCTCATAGCAGAACAATATCGCGCTGTCGCGCACCATACGTTATTATGGACACGTTCACACTGTACTGTACTATATATTATTGGCTTACTATACGCTATAAATTTGTGAAATGCGCTGAGTTCATGCTGTGCTATATCACGCGCCGCCCTCTCCCTCCTTCCTCACCCCCGGCCGTCACGCAAGCGAAACAAGCTACACAACTCATCATCGCTCGATGAGCTTTCAAGACTATCCAGTATTAAAGTATTGGTATGAGAGTCAGAAGAATCGTGTTAGGTGGGCAGACGCGCATTCAGTTTCATATGGACTGGATTGCGGAGTGAGGCAGGGGGGGTTGACTTCACCCAGTTTGTTTAACCTGTATATAGACCGGTTGGTGCGTGAGCTGAGTGGCACCTTGGTTGGATGTTCTGTTGATGGAAGGATGATCAATAACATAAGTTATGCTGATGACATGGTGCTGCTCAGCCCATCAGTCTGCGGTCTAAGAAAACTGCTGGCCGTCTGTGAGAGTTATGCGGAGGATCATGGATTGAGGTATAATGCCACTAAGAGTGAGGTTATGGTCTTCAAAGTACCTAAAAATAGTAAAAGTATCTTGGTCACGTGGTCACGGTTGCTCTTACGGACGATCAGGATATTGATAGGGAACGTAGGGCGTTGGCAGCCCGATGCAATATGCTTGCTCGCAGGTTTGCGCGGTGCACGAAGGAGGTAAAGCTAAAGCTTTTCAAAGCTTATTGCCAGACGTTTTACTCGTGCAGCCTGTGGGTTAGGTATACGCAGAAGGCTTACAACGCCCTGCGTGTCCAATATAATAACGGGCTCAGGATGTTGTTGGGACTGCCTCGGTTTTGCAGCGCATCAGGCATGTTTGCTGAAGCGAGACTGGACGACTTTTATGCCATCATGCGCAAGAGAAGTGCATCTATGCTGCGGCGATTCCGAGGCAGTCCGAACAATATTTTGGGTACAATGGCGGACAAAATAGATGGCCCGTTTATTAGGCACTGGGCTGGGAGACATGTGCGTACAGACGTACATGTGCAAAATTAATTGTTATTTTTTAATTGTGGTGTCACTTTTGTTTTCATTTTATTTTATTTTTCACTAACAATAGGTTAAGGCAATACTAACACATTATGGATCCTGTAATCTGAAATAAAGAGTTATTATTATTATTAAATCCATTGTCTTGATCGTGATGTGTGCTGTACAACTGTGCACACTGTTCTAAGATCGCGGTCAACTGAGCTTGCTATATACTTTAAATGCTTGCGATAATACCGCGTAATGTGAACGTCATGCTATATAGTATAGCATTAGGTCCTTCTTTGCTATACTATATAGCATAATAGTATAGCATAGTCTGAATGCCCCTTAACCTTTGTCTGCTTTTGTCTGTTATTACTTGTAATGTTTCGTGCTGCAGCCTGCAGTGCGTGCGTGACGGTTTTTGCGTATGCGCGCGTCGTGGTGTAGAATAAGATACTGTGTGATAAGAAATAGCGTAGCAGGTTGAATACTTGAATCAAATCGAAATAATTGCATGGTAATAAAAACAGGCGGCCCGCGCAATGCCCTAAAATACATATGAAAGCTTATACTACATCAATATTTTTTATTTAAATGATATTTTACTTAATCCTTCATTCTTACATATTTGTTGGTAAATTACCTTTAAGTATTAAGTAGCTATTACCTACTCATATTACATTTAAACAGGTAGGTAGGTAAGGTATACACCGTTACACAATAAATTAACTAGCGCATGCTTATTGTTAAGTAGACAGGTAGGTATAACCTGATATGAGAAAATATACAACGTGTAACGTTAAATGCGCAAAACCTCAGACACCCCAACTCATTTTTAATTCAATTGACCTATTTCAGAGAGAAAATAAGTCATTAAAAAAATTGTAAATGTTTTATGTGCTGTTTTAGTTTTACTGGCCATTCTGATCGTTTCTTGCGTCTGCGACGACGCTTTATCGATGAAGGAGTCGTCACCGGGCCGCTGCGCCGCGCTGACATTGGGTTGCTTGACCTATTAATAAATAGACACGGCAACGTTTTTAATGAAGATTTTTTGAAAAATGTGACCTATATTAAAAAGTGGTTCAATTAATTCTGCTCGTTATTCTGATCAAACTATTTTCAGATTTTGCGCATTTAACGTTACATGTTGTATATATTTTTTTTTTAATTTCAAGCAGGTTGGTTAATTACCATTTCCGGGTTTTGTTACCTATTTACTGGATGTCCATTTCAACCGCGCGGCCAACTCATAAAATTTGATGAAACTGCCAGGAATTTGTGGTAATTAGTATACGATACACATCTCTTTTCCTGAATTTGTTGCAAAAAAACTATGACGCTATGACCTAAAACAGTTGGCCGCTAGAACCGCCACTTGCCGTAGTCATCGCCTGTGATTACACAGAAACGAAATAATGCAGATAGGCGAATGATTCATCAAAAGAAAGGTCTTAATTTGTTGTATTTGTTGCAAAAAAAAAATGTCAAAACGTAAATAAACAAAAATTTATGCAATATTTAGTTTCCAGGTAATGGGTAGGTAGGTATCTCACCATAAATATCAAATTAATAGAGGCTAATATGTATGGACAATTTGTTTCTAAATTGTTGCAGCGAATAAACAAGAAAAATACTAGAAAATAGGTACAATAATTTGTTAGAGTCGATTTTAGTTGGCCGCTCGGACGGCAATATGTCTAAAATACAATGCCGTTTATTTTGTTATTAAAAGTAGGTTGAACCTACTTTTAATAACAAAATAAACGGCATAGTTATAGTACTAATCGACAGATAACGTAACCTAGTTTGAATAAATGGGGCGAATATAACAAAATAAATAATTTTACAAAATATTTACAAAAAAAAACAGTACATAGTATACTAATATAAACTGTAAGAGAGTAGGGTGACCATGATAACATAAGTACCAAGACATGATTATAAAATATAATAGGTAGAACGGTATCCTATTTACATAAGGTACCTATTAGTTTAAACTAGCTACCTATACTTACATCTATACTAATCAATTTATCAACCTAATTTTGTATCTTTTGTTTGCTTATTATATGTATTACTAGCTGTGAATACCCGCTTCACGCACAGTGGTGGAATGCGCGTGAGCTGCGCTCGGTACTGGACAGTACTTGGACTTTGCAACATTACTTTATTTTTCTAAAATAAAAATAGCCTAAGTTACTCCTTATTACATCAGCTACCTGCTAATAAAAGTCCCGTGAAAATCGGTCCAGCCATTTTAGAGATTAGCCGGAACAAACAGACAGACAAAAATTGTAAAAAATGTTATTTTGGTGTATGTACCGTATATACAAGATGATTGGAAGATGGGTGCAAAGCTTTAAGTCGAAGATAGTACAGACAGTTTAGAACAATTTAAGCCATGGTTGTCTTAGACGAAGTCTTACCATTTTTTTTTAACTTAATTTTTAAGATTTTTTTCGAAAATTGTCAAAACTTTAACTAAACTGGTTATTTATAGCTAAATTGAATGATAAATGAATTCATTTTTATTTAATTTAATTAAAGTAATGTGTAAGCAATCTAGCAAAACATGTTTTAGGCCTCTGTGTCGTTAGACATTTTTTTTACAGACATTTAAAGTTCATATAAATTAAAAAAAATCATAAATCATTTTTGAAAGCCTTATTTAAAAAAAAAACGAAGGGTGCTTTTTTATTCAAATATTTTTGAAAACATGCGTGATAATCGCTCTTTCCTTTGAGGTATCATTTACGAGGATATTTTACAAATTATTGAAATTAGGATCTACAAACCAATTTGAGGGAGAAATTTTAAAAGCTTTGCACCCATCTTCCAATCACCTTGTATATTCATATGCATGTAGTATAAAATGGTTATCTCAATATTACAAAAAGACACTCCAATTTTATTTATACAGGAAGATTTTTTAGTCACCGTCCAAATTTTTTCTATGCATTAGGTATCATTTACTAACTCCATTTTTGAAAAAAAAACGATACGTAAAATTTTCATATTAAATCATTTTCTCGAAAGAATTATCCGCTCTGCGTGGTCACAAGTTAAACGTTAATAATACTACACTTGCCGCGCAAACATCAATGAAAAGGGCAGCGGCGCAGCACACCCCCCGCTTACCCCCGCCCCGCTACACCTGCGCGTCACATCATCGTTAGTCGGCCCCGCGCACCCTTTCGCGACGCAAGCGCCTTCTTCCGTGTTCCCGCGCACCCCGCCGGCGCGCGGCGCCCCGCGCTATCGTGATTCGTGAATTTGTTTACGATGTATTCCTACCGCGAGTATTACGAAGTGGTGCGATCTTACATACTTAGTGGTGAAAGCTTGAACGGTGCCCAGAGACTGTACGAAGCAGAAAGTGTTCCTCGCCTTCGCAATCAAGGGATAATAAATCCTTCAGTACCTAATCGCCAAACGATTTTGGCCGCAAATCAGAGGCTATTAGACCATGGCCAATTTATAGCTCCTACACACGCTCAAGGACGTGGCAGGCCGAGACTCGCAGTAGAGATCAAAGAAGATATCTTCGATTTCTTTGAACGGAGCCCTAGATCGAGTACGCGAGATGCAGCGCAGCGCTTCGCAATAAATGCCGTGTGGAAACTTCTCCATACTGCTGGGTTGTACCCGTACCATTTTCAAAAGGCACAGGCCTTGCACGACGCAGACGCCGTTCCCCGTCGAGCCTTCTGCGAGTGGCTGATCGCACACCCCGATGCTAACATATTGTGGACTGACGAGGCCTTGTTTACTCGAGTGGGGGCTGTATAATCAGCATAATGAACATTGGTGGTCATTTCGAAACCCACACATGATACGAGAAACATATCACTAAGTGCGGTTTAGCGCAAATGTGTGGGCTGGAATTATCGGCAACAGAATACTGGGGCCATATTTCATTGAGGGACGGCTGACCGGGGGCACGTACTAGATATGTTACGCGCAGTTTTCATGGATGACGTGCCGGTAATCTCCCATCGAGATTTTTTATTATCAACAAGACGGTGCACCGCCTCATTACTCCGCCGCCGTTCGTGATTATTTAAACATAGAACACGGTGATCGTTGGATCGGTCGCGGGGGGCCCGTCGCCTGGCCACCCCGGTCACCAGATCTTACTCCATGTGACTTTTTTTTGTGGGGCGAAATAAAACGACGAGTGTATGTGGAGGAAGCCCAAAGCCTAGACCAATTAAAAGAGCTAATTGTACGTGCATTCGACCAAGTGAAAAGTGACACTGTAGTGCTCAACAAAATTAAAAACAATGTGCATAAACGTGCAAGACTCTGTTTAGAGAGAAACGGTATGCATTTTGAACATTTATTAAAGTACTGTTAATGTGATTGTTCTAAGATGATTTTGATTAAATTTTTAATTATTTGTACATAAGTTGATTAAAATTTTTTAAATACGCCTAATAGCAAAACTTTTTCGCACGGCTTTAATAAGGTCTAAAGTTCTTTTTTTATCTAGTTTATTTTTACTTTATTTGTAATTGTTTAATTAAGGATTACATTCTAATCTTAATGAACATAGCACAAAGCTTTTGCTTATTGACGGTCCTAAGCCCGTGAAAGTATGAAGGGAAAATTTGCAACTTTGATTATTATTGTGTTATCAATGAATTGCGGCGGCGCGCGGGGCGGGGCGGCCCGCGCAACTTCATCAAGCGCGTACGCACGGCGCGGCAGTGTCCAGAAACATAAACTTTTTATAGATTACTTTGTGATATGATATCTCAATATTTTTGTATTGAGTGATACTAAAAGAAAAAACAAATATTCAATGATTTTCGCCAAAGAGTAATGTATCAAAATTTGGACGGTGACTAAAAAATTTTCCTGTATGTATACATTGTTGTACTCTGCTTGAAAAAATATGCGGTTCGTTTGCGGCCTTATACACTCCTCGCAACATGAATAAGACCACAAACATTGCAAGCAACTTTTTATTAAAATTATTTGTTACAGTTTGTGAAATATGGTTATAACACTCCTATGAGTTCGCTAAGTTATTATTATTAATCACGTACATCTATGAGATAAACAATAGCAGCTGCGTAAATGTAACTAAATATGCTCTTACTGTATTGCGCACTTTGAATACGACCAGCGAATGAAACACAAATATTTTTTTTTTATGGTTTAGTAATCAGTACATTTGCCGTTTTTATTTTTTAATCACTTCAAATATTCTCGAAGGCATTGAATCATACCTATAGAGTTTTTAAGTATTTAACGGAGAGTTGACTCCAGACTTGCTGTAACGCTTTTTGTAATTGTTCTGTATTATTAAACTGCCGAGAATTCTTATATACTTGTTGAGAAAGCCATCCCCAAACATTTTCCATGATATTGAGGTCTGGTGCATTCGATGGCCATTCTAAAACATTTATATTATGATTTTTAAACCACGACCTTACAGCGGACGAAAAATGAATACTTGCATTATCATGCTGGAAAATAAAATCTGAACCGCCAGTTACTTTGATAAAGTTAAAAAGAGATAACAATAGGGCAGGTAGAGAAGCTGTTATTATTCCCCGCAAGTCAGTTCAGTTCAGTACGCTCTGCTCCTTTGTTTACTGCGCACCGTTCCGTATTCAACTGACGTGACTCTCGTACGTACTAACGACTTTTGGCTTGGCTTTTTGGACAAGAATCGACTGCAAACGTATCTGACCTGGCATTATTTGGACTGGAAGTGATCTGCAAAATGAACTGTACCTGGCATTATCTTGGACTACGATTGTGTGTTCTGGCGCATTTTGGACTGTTTAGCGTTTAACATGCCGCAACCATACACACCACAGGAATACGCTAATATGCACCTCATCTATGGAGAATGCCGATGCAATGCTAACGCTGCTAGCAGACTGTATCGAGAAAGATACCCAAATGCTCAAAGATATCCTGATTATCGAATGTTTCTTAATGTGCATCAAGCGTTTTCGGAGGGTCAGATGCCATCCAGTAGGAGAAACGCTGGAAGACCTGGATTGGATCGTGATGAGGAAGTTCTCAAGTAGATAGAAAATGATTCGACTACTTCGGTACGTACCATAGAAGAAGCTACAGGAATTCCGGAAAGTTCTGCACATCGAATTTTAAAACGTCACAGGCTTCACCCATATCACTACAGGCGTGTGCAGACGACGACGAGTCACATTTTGCCATGTGATGCTGCAAAGGCACAGGGAAGATCCCGAATTCCTAGACAAAATTATATGGTCGGATGAAACAACATGCAAGAAAGATGGGTATTTAAATCTTCACAACCTGCATAGTTGGAGCAATGAAAATCCGCACTTGATGAGACAAGACAGATCCAATATCAATTCAAGGTTAATCTATTAAACGGAAAAGTAATTGGGCCCTTTGAGTTACAATGAAACTTAGATGGCAATAGTTATGTAAGTTTTTTTACAAAATGACTTGCCAGAATTGTTAGACGACGTGCCCTTAACTGATCTCCAAAACATGTGGTTCCAAAATGATGGGGGCCCAGCACACTATGCCCGTCCTGTGCGAGAATATTTAAATCAAGAGTATCCAGGGCGTTGGATCGGGCGACTTGGTCCTATCCTATGGCCACCCCATTCACCCGATTTCAACCCCCTGGACTTCTTCTATTGGGGTTGTCTTAAAGACAAGGTCTACTGAAAACCCATTGCGACATTGGACGAGCTTCGTCGAAATATCACTCAGGCTGCGGATTACATCAATAGCAGAAGATATGCAAGACAAATAAACGATCATTTTTAAGGCGATGTCGTGCATGTATTAATGCTGGTGGCAAACAATTCGAACATAATTATGCTATAATGTTAATAACGTAATAAATTACACGTGAAATTGTTTGTACCATTTGTTTTGAAATATTAAACATTTTTCAAGAACTAATACTTTTTATTACCCGACCGTCATTTGGCCCCTGTTTAGAAATAATAGGCACATTTTTTTTTTTTGTAACTTGTTTTCCTAGAGTATTATACCATTTTGTAATGTTGTTTAGTTGCGTCAATTTAAAAAAAAACTGCCACACTAGTGTCCATACTTTTTTTTTTACACCACGATAAGTTAAGGTTGGTTAAAAGTAAAAAATCTTCAAAAAATTAAGGGAATATAATAAGTTTAATTAATTTTTGTGAAAAAACTAAACAAAAATCAGAAATATAAAAAAAAATGGTGGTAGTGAAAAATGTCATAAAAGGTCTCAATTTTTGAAGAATTTCATTTTTTTATAACTTAAAAAAATTAGATATAAATTTTTTTTTTTTCGTTTTTTCCGAGTAGTCATGGGCAGGTCTATCCTCCGGTGTTGGCTTATCGTTGTATTTTGGGACATGTTGTATATCTCTTTCGCACGATTCTCGCTGTAGCTGCTCATAACGCGTTCAAGGTCAAACTGGGGTAACTTGATGTGCTGCCGTCTGTATGCTGATATTGCTCGATGAAGATAAGCATCCAATTAAAGCACAATATCCAACCATCGTGATTAAAACTTAAATCGCAAAATTATGTAATAATAATAATGTGTCAGCAGTACAGCGCTGCGGTTCTTAAGATTACGAGCGCCCTTGAGTCGGCGTCGAATACCCCGTAGTGCGGTGTGAGGTACGGTATCTGATATGAGCGCGGTGAAGGGAGTGTCCCTTTGTACGTAGTACTATTATGTATTCTGTGAATAAATGAAAGTGAAAATGTTTAGAGCTTCGGCCTTATTGCCAGTATCATAAAAATAATTTGCACGATTTTATTTCAAATAATCATATTTTATTCTTTGATCGTACTTTAAGCCACTTTAAAGCTGAATACTATGTGTAATATTACATTTTACCTGTTTAAGATAGATGCCTACAATCTTAGCATTAAATTATAGTACTTTTTGCATCTTTGTTACATTTTTTATCTGGAATTCCATTTCAGAGATCAGTTAACAAATTGCAAAGCAGATGATGACGGCGGGTATTCAAAAAAAAAAATAATAATGTCTTTCCTTTTTTTGTTTTCAGATATTGAAATAAGTTTATTAAACCTGAATGAGTACTATAATGAACCTGTGGAAAAACGCAAGATCCCCTAACTATGAAACTAATAAGGACAAACTGTATCCTTATTCTGAAATTCCGCTTCAGAACGAATATGAACTGGTTAAGATACCGTTCTGTGTTAAGGATCTTATAGAACACGTAGATTATTTTGGTTTTGGAAAACAAGAACTCGCCCAAGGCACCATAGGATTTTCTAACTGTTATAATGTTAACACCGAGTTTGAATTAGTTCCCGATGGTCTGGATAAAGGCAGAAAGATACCGAACAGGATACCAATATCCGAGACATTTGCATACTCTACCCGTAAGTACATAAAAGACAACTCTGTCCGTACTGTCACTATAAATTCTCAAAACGTTGTTCTGACACAGACTATATGTCAAGACATTGCTCGTATAGTGAACAGCGAGCGGGGAAAAGTAATTTATTATGGTGCCAATACCGAAGACATTGAAAGAATCGCTACGGAACTGAGGAAGATGAAGCAGTTGTTTTACTGCCCCATTTACATGTTGCCTTTTAACCTACAATCAACATACTGGAATACTTGTTATAGTGCCTATTTAGGCATCAACGAAATGAAAAGACTACTCTACGGAAACGTTAACAAAGGTGATATGGATGCTGCCGTCATACTGACTGGATGTTTGTCCGACACCTACTGCGGCAGTGCTCTAGCTGACGTCGTTAACAAACTCCTCGCGAATAACGTCGCAAATGTCATCGAGTACGCTTACAAATTATGGAACAACAATTACAAAGAGGTTGTGCGTGAGCATTTCCCATCCGTGTTTTTTCATATCTTCGACGGCGATTGTATGGACATCATTAACTATCAAAACAATCAGGCGCTGGTTCTAGAGCCCAAAACAACGAAAGCGCGGGGAGACGGCCACTACAAGTCCAGTAACAAATCAGGCTGGAGGTGGAAGCTAATTCCTACATGGGATGAGAATAAAGTTTTTTTCAAACTTTACAACATAGACCGTGACATGTATTTACAACTGTCTCCTGTGGCTGGGGAGGCCGGAGTCAGACAAGCAACTGGCTCGAAGGATTCCAAAGAACTAAGCGACAAGTTCTACTTTAAGCCGTTAATTATAATGAACGGACACGTCGCTTTTCATATTTTCAATGACGAGGATAAACGATTGGAGTTGTCTGTCGATGACGACACCTCGGTTAAGGCTGTAGTAGGGCAAAAAAGCGTTGACAGCGATCAGGGTAGACGTTCCTCTTGGATTTTGACTACTTCGTCCCAAGATACGGAGAAGTCTTCTAAAATAGACGAACAAGCCCAAAGTGAAGATGAAGATTACTTTAATTATTATGATTACTAACTTTTTCCAGTAAGTGTTTCGAATATTTTTGGATAAATTAATTTGTATAAGTAAATTGTTATTTTTCTGATAGATCATAAATTCATAAGTAAAGCAATGCGTACTCCCTGTAGTTACGCATATTTTTTTACAGTACCGTACTTTGCTTAAAGTTATGCACCTCGCCAATCATCGTGTTTCCGAATAATAATAAGCTACCTACTAGTGAACAACTACCTTTCATTTATTTAGTGTAAATAGTTAGTTAAAAGCACAATAAATGTCTTATGATCGGTACCTACTATTCTTTTGCCGTTGCGTCTTGTCGTCTGTGACTAATGTTTTAAAAATCCCAAGACATCACCTTTTAGAAGAGCTGCAACTATAACTACGTACTCAACCCTTAAATGCATGATTTATTACATCGTATTGCAAAAAATGCTATTGTATAGGTATTTATCTATAGAATTAAATATATATATATATTATAATGACATAAAAATATTAATATTCATAGAGTATATACAACGTGTAACGTTAAATGCGCAAAACCTGAAAATAGTTTGATCACAATAACGAGCAGAATTAATTGAACCACTTTTTAATATAGGTCACATTTTTAAAAAAAATCTTCATTAAAAACGTTGCCGTGTCTATTTATTCATAGGTCAAGCAACCCAATGTCAGTGCGGCGCAGCGGCCCGGTGACGACTCCTCCCTTGATAAAGCGTCGTCGCAGACGCAAGAAACGATCAGAATGGCCAGTGAAAATAAAACAGCACATAAAACCTTTACAATTTTTTTGATGACTTATTTTCTCTCTGAAATAGGTCAATTGAATTAAAAATCAGTTGGGGTGTCTGAGGTTTTACGCATTTAACGTTACACGTTGTATATTGTTTTGACAAAAAGAGGTGCGTTCAGAAATTCACAGCTATCACATTCTTAAAAAAATTAAATGACGTACTTTGTTGCCATATGGCAACATTATGCATTTAAGGGTTAAATAATAATTATAGAACACAATATCTTTGATCCAATATTACTAAATAGATATATTGATTTTATAAATATCATCGCTCATTCATATTTCGGAAGAGATGACGATTGCTGAGGCGCATAACTTACCATCGTAGGTAAAGTGCGTTGGTACTGAATATTGAATACTTAATATTAGATATTGAATGCCATCTTAGAAATGTAGACTTATGTCTGATTCTTGTGAAGCACTGTAATTCATGTTGGATAGGTCGGGATTCTTTAAATTGACCAATTCGATTGATAAATGTTATTTTCTAGGTTCTTAATAAGTAGGTACAAGTTGTATACTGAGTGATCCATTTAGATGAGTCAGACTGTATTCATTAATTTTAAACTTACTACATGACTGAAGAGTGGAACCCGCACCCTGATTGCAATACCCTCTTCGGAAGGACAACACCTTTATTTTGACAACACAACACAATCCATTAGCCACTTCTTACCGGGTGTTCTCATAGAAAGCGATATACCTACCTCAGTTTCAGATTTTTTCGTATCCATCTCAACGGATCAACCAGTATAAGCACATAACCAGGAATACCGTTTATTCCTGAGTCAATATACCTAATCCAATAATTTACTGACGGATACTTCGATACTCTTATCATATATTTTTTTGTTCTTATAATAAATACTACTAATAATAAAATACCTTACTTTTATTCAAAAACCAACTTATCGGAAGCATTACACTTACACTTACTAAACTTAGCCCCGACCCTAATTCTGTAACACACTGGTGCTGATTCCCTTGTTCACAAACTAAACTAAATTTAAGTTCAGTGCATCTTTTTCTTTCTATTTCATTAAGAATAGGACAGAAGATAAATTTTACTTTAGTCCTGTCAAATTAAACGGCGCCTGACACTATTCCATACAAGTTTAGACGTGATTAAAAACTTGCCTCCTAAAATTACGTCAGGCGCCGATTTATTTGACAGGACTAAACTAAAATGTATCTTTTGGTCCTTTTTTCAATTAAATAGAAAGAAAAAGATGCACTGAACTTAAATTTAGTTTAGTTTGTGAACAACAAAATCGGCACATCCATCTCAATCTGAATCATTTCGAAGGATATTGCTAATCAATTGCTTCATAAGTTCGAAAAATTTGTTCAACAACGTAAATAACGTAATGAATGTTGTTGAACTGTCAAAATGAAAGCCATTGCTACTGATAGTGTGTTACGCAAATACCCCGCTGATCATGCATCAATGAAATTAGAGACCCAATACTGTAATTTAGACATTTATTACAAAAATTATTCAAAAATAAGAGCTATTAAACTTACAAAAACAATATATAAACAAACACATCAATCTGATGATAATGAAGACAGTCTTGTAAACATAATTAATCATTTTCATTGAGAAATAATTGTAAAAATCACGAGTGAGTTATAAACTACACATGGATGAAGAACGAGTGAAAGCGGGCCATCATCATTTGCAGGGAGGCATTGGCATTCAATTTTAAATGCAGGGCAAGTCTAAAGCTCCATTTACGCGGTGTAAGTTTATTGCCTGCGGCTCACCATAAAATTGAAGCAACAATTGACTGGCACCGTCTAAACAACACGTACAAATGATACGGGCAACTTTGTTGACGTTCAAAACTTTTAAGCGACAACTGGCATATTAAACTGGTTTAGTAACAGCACGTACAATAAAATCACACGTACAATGAAATCAAATTCAATTCTGGCATTCCAACATGAGTGCGTTGAGTGAGGGTGTGTTAATCGTTTGAGGCAAGAAATGTACACGAATGTACAGACGCCAGCACATCAAGCTACTGCAATCTGTAAAATTTCTTTAGTAGATTTTCAGCTTCATCGTTAAAGCATAAAGTTCAAAATTGATTGGGAAAATTTGACAGATTCGGGTAGCTTGATGCGCTGGCGCTGACGTCTGTATGCGCAACTCTGTGTTTAGACGAGGAAATACAGGCATGAAATAATCGTCTTGCCTTGGTGTAAATAGAAGTCGAATGGTAAAACTTATTCACTTATTGTGAGCCATTTTGTGGAAATCGTACGGGTGTAAACACTTGCATCCAATTCTTGAATGGTAATAATTGAACGTGCTTAATAGCTTGCAATTCAATTATCGTATTTGAACGTTCCAGAGACTTACACCGTTTAAATGGGGAATGGCCAGATAGTTGCACCGCACTCCTACTAGTTGGTTGAACCGTACTTGCGTAACACAGTATCAGTCTCAATCTGAATCATTATGACGGATATTTCTAATCCATTGCTTTATAATATGTTCGAAAAATGTGTCTGCTCAACAACGTAAATACCGCAATTAATGTAGTTAAACTGTCAAAATGAAACCCATTGCTAATTTGCTAGGTACTGATAGTTTGCTACGCAATTACCCCGATTGACATGGTGCGATTTAATTGCGTGTGGCATACCATAAGCTGTAGTAATAGTATAAGTTGCTTCAATTTTATTGTACGCCATACGTTCTGGAGGCCCATAATCGCGCTATAGCCAAACGGGTAATAGGGAAGCACTCGCGTGAGCGGTGAGTGAACCTTGAACAATGTTAAACATAGAGATTGATGATGTTAATAATAATAATGGTCATGAGCGAAGTGATATCCCGAAGGGCTGGTTCTGAGACTGAACTAAACTAAGCGGACGAGCTTGCGCAGACTCAGGCCGTCGCCTCTAGCCGGACATGCCGGCTTTTAAAGCAGCTATCTCTTTAAGTTTCGTGTTTTCAGACACCAGCGCCTGTACTCTTTGTTCATATTTCTCTCTCAGTTCCTGTTGAAGAAAGTAAGAACATTCGTATAGTTAGATATACATTTATAAAACTAGTCATTTGTGTCGTAGATTACTAAAGAGTTAGTACCTTGAATATACCGAGCTGGGTTTCATACTCTTTCTTCAAGTCATCGTTAAGGGTAGTGCTCGTTTGAGCACGCTGCAACACAAGTCCGTATCTGTCCTTCTCAGCCTTAAACCTGGCTTCCATTGCCAGCAAGCGGTCCTGGAAAATACATAGACAGTTACCCCTACGAGTTTAATGTGACGACAAGAACAGTTTTCCCACTAAAAGCAGCTACACCTGGATTCCATGAACAATCCATTATCCGAATGTTAGTACCTACGGTTTGTTTGTAGTCAAATTTTTGTGCTTGTAATTGTTGACGACGGCATACCTCGGTCTCAGATGGCGTAAAGTAACCAAACGGCAACGAGCCTTTGCCGGCACGACTAAGGGCTCTTTCCCACGGCAAGATCCTGTTTTTTGCAGGATCCCGTTTAGTAGTGTACGTCTTTAAATATACATATTCACACAAGCGTCCTGTTTGCAGTATCCGGAAAACAGGATGCCTGTGTGAATATATATACAACGTGTAACGTTAAATGCGCAAAACCTCTTAATGGGTCATTGTACTCATCATTATGAACAACTTTCACTATGGGACCAACTCTGAAATCACAAAAAAAATCAGCTGTTCCCTACATTTTGACGACTCGTACGAACATAAATGTAGGGAACAGCTGATTTTTTTTCGCGATTTCAGATTTGGTCCCATAGTGAAAGTTGTTCAGTTTGATGGTCTAAAGCACCTCTTAAAGTTTGTAAGGTTAATTTTTTAACACTTTATACATAATATATTGAAACACGTACACTACTAAACGGGATCTTGCCGTGGGCAAGAGCCCTTAAGGCGTTCGACATGCGGCCGCGAAGGCGTGCACGCTGGCGTTGAGTTGTGTAGACTGAACTTGTTATACAGGGTGTTCCTGGAAGTATGGATCAAATCGAATATGGACGTGGGCAAGGTCATTTCCAAACGATTTAACCCTGAGAAAGTCGATGCAAATTAATAAAATTTTTGCTCCAAAATTGAAAAAAAAATAATTCCAGAACGTAGCCTTTACAGTTTTTTTTTTTTCTTATTGTACACGTGTTTTCTAGCTGCGTAAAAGTACTACCAAAGGAAAGGTCCACTCTTCTAAACTGTCCTGAAAAAAAATTGAATTGATAGCCCTGATAGTTTTTTTTATGATTTGTTTTTTTGAGTACTATGCGAAGTGATTGAAAAAAAAAATTGATCATAATTTTTGAACCGTAAAAAAATCACCGACATTCTCAGGTTTAAACAGTTTGGGAATGACCTTGCCCACGCCCCTATTCGATTTGATCCATACTTCCAGGGACACCTTGTAATTTTTCTGCCCCCAGCTCGCCCGGGCCAGGGTGTCTACTCTCTAAAAGGAGGTCAACGAAGATACGGGCCCGTCCGAATGTAATTGATCCATCAAAACAAGTGACAAATAAATTTTTTCGAACGGGCGAAAACGATGCGATGCGAGCGATTAGGGACAACTGTTAAATTGGGTTGTCAATGTCATCATTCTTAGTTCGGGCTCCCAGTAGAAAACGCCTGATACTTCAGCTGAAACTACGAATTTCGAGGCTCGTGGGAGTCTTCCCCCAGTGCCGGGCCAGTAGATAAACTCCCAATAAGCCCAACGGTTTAAATAGTTTTTATCTACTTTGATTAAATATTTACTTATGTGAATTCACTCCTACCACGAGAAAATTTTGTAGGAAAGGTTAACATAGATAAGTCGGTTAGGTACTCGCAATAATCGCACACTCTACCGCGGCTAAAGTTGCAAAGTCCATCACAATCGGACTTAGTTCAAGCCCCTTTGTTCGATCGGAACCCACCTCCATAGCTTTAACTTCAGAGTTCCTAATTTCCAAGAGGTCTTTTGTAATTACGTTGATATCCTTGAGTGACTGTACTTGCGTCGTTAAAGCTTCAATCTGGAGTTCTTGATTTTTTACCATCTTGGTTTTGTCGAAGATCATGCCACGCGCTTTGCTCAGCAACTGAAACAATACAGCATCGAATATTTTCAAAATTTCAACATAATTATCTACGTGACTGGTTGTGTGAAAAGTCTAATCAATTGAAGCAAACCTCTTCGTGCTGCTGTTTGATATTTTCAATCATCTCGTGGTTCTTTCCGCTGGGTTTGGACAAAGCCGCCTGCAGTTCCGTCTCCAAATTCCGTACCCTTGCTTTGAGAAGGTCGATCTCTTCTTCACGAACCTGTGTGAAACATATGCTTAAGATAACGGTGTACCCTGCGAGGTTAGTAATTAACAAAGCTTCAACAATTTACAACTGATGTGTGATATTTGATTTTGTGTTACCTTCAATTCTAGTTTAACTCCGTCTTCAGTCCTCTCGTTCTTTACTTTCTCCAATTGTTCAATCTTCTTCAAGAGTTCTTGTTCTCTTTGTTGCCAATCTCCCTGTAAAAAATAATTCACAGTGAAGGAAGGAACCATATTTTGCTTCAATGATTTTTATCCCATAAAGGAGAATTGGCAAAAATGAATGCAAGCTAATATGTGACTACATGGCGGCTCATTTCAAATCGCCGTGTGAAAAAAATTATGGTGATATTTCGTAGGAACTGCGAACTATTGCCATAACTTTTTTCATTGACCTGGACGCTAGATGACGGATAGTTAATGACTATAGATACCCGGCCCTCGCATAGTTAATCACTTGTAGTGGTCTTAGTTTGAATATCTGTATGCATTTCGATAATAATGCAATAACTTGCTACCGTTATGGAACTGGATGCTACATGACGGAACCCTTGAATAGCTACTAGTAAATCCATCGACTGTGGACAAATTAGATTTGTCTCAACTGTTCATTTTACGTGATGACGAGGACCTGATGAGTGACCTGGATGCTAGATAACGGAACTCTTGAGTAGCTACTGGTGAGCAGCGATGACAAGTTGAAATTAATAGTAGGTACGCGTTATTTGTACGCTTACCATGAAATTCAACTTGTAAAAACAGCACATTTAAGGTTGATTTTTCACTTCCGCCTGCTTCTAAATTTTTAAGTAGCAGCCCAGAAGGCTGATTGCGTAACACACTATCAGTAGCAATGGATTTCATTTAGACATTTCCACAACATTCATTGCGTTATTTACATTGTTGAGCAGACAAATTGTTCGAATATATAATGCAATGGATTAGCAATATTCTTCAAAATGATTCACATTGTGACTGATAGTGTGTTACAATTAGGGTGCAGAGCCCGGTAAGCGGCAATAGGCTCGCCCCCTATTACATGGAACATAAACATTAGGTACTGGCGAAATATAGGTGTTCTTCAATTACTACACTCCTACCTACACCTTCGCTACATACAGGCTCGATGCTGTGCTAAATGGCTGGACCGTAAGCAAACCTCAAATCCTGCGTTTTCTAGCACATAAGCTATACAAACGAAGATTGATTTTGACGGATGTCTTCGTTTAAAAGGTGGCGCTGTAATTTTCCGTTGTGACGTCCACGTCGACACATAATTGTGATTTTCTTCATTATTTAAGAGGAAACGAGGTGGCGTGGTCTTTGGCGTTCATTCTATGCTAACGTACTTTGTTTTCTCCCTAGTCCTAATATTTTGGGCGTGATTATACTTTCTTTTCTAAAATTAATATAATTATGCCAAAAACAAAACATAGGAACATGACAGTGGAAGATTTATCTGTTTATCTATTTTACTCGTTTTTTTTTTTTTTTTATAAAGACCAGACTAGTAGCCATTCAAAGGATCCGTTTTCCAGTGTCCTGGTCAGCCATCAGGTAAAATTAACAGTACTCGTTGAGACACATCTAATGAGCCCACACTCGATGGGTTTGTTAGTAGTTATTCAAGAGTTCCGTTATCTAGCGTCCAGGTCTATCATCTGGCCAGCTCCATGGCACACATACGATTTTGTTATCATCGGAATGCATACATTTACGAATATTGAAACTAAGACCACTACAAGTGATTAACTATTCAAGTATGTAGTTCGTAATCTACCGTCGAGCTACAGATGATCCAGCACATCAGGCTACTACAATCTGTCAAATGTCTAATAGATATTCAACTTCATCGCCAAAGCATAAGCTTCAAAGTTGACTGGGAAAATTTGACAGTTTTGGGTAGCTTGATGTGCTGGCGTCTGTACGTCCTACAAGACATCGCCATGTCTTTTGTCACACAGCAATTTCAAATGAACCACCATAGTAGTTATTGCTCTATATTAAAATAAACTGTGCGTGGGCTGGCCATGTCTGTCGAAGGGCCGATGGCCGGTGGAGCAGACGAGTCCTGGAGTGGAGACCACGTATCGGCAAGCGTAGTGTGGGATGCCCCCCAGCTAGATGGAAGAACCACCTAAAGGAGGTGGCTGGGACTGACTGGATGCGGAAAGCGGAGAACAGGGTGTTGTGGCACAGCCTGGGAGAGGCCTATGTCCAGCAGTGGACTGCGACAGACTGAGTTGATAGCTCTCGCACTAGTCAAGTAGTCACCGCACCGCGCACACACTCCTGCATACGTAGCTATTCACAACTATTTGACAGGCTTCCGAATCGAAAAGGAGGCATTTTAGGTACTCTGAAGTGCCTAATCCCCGACAGCAAATAGCGGTCAACTATTAAACTTTAAAAAAATCTGGTTTCTGATTTGTGAGAGCGTAAGGGTCAGCGTTTCTTCGATAACATTGATTGACGTTCGACCCGGTACGGAAGCGTATCGAATGTTTGTGAACAGCTTTGATGTTCTGCTTTACGCTGGCGTAAAATGAAAGAAAGCCACAGCCACAGCCACATGCATTACCAAATTTGAAGGAAGCGACTTCCCTAAATACGCTGTCTTGGACTGTTGGACATTGTACTTACTTTGTTTTGGTCATTGTTCTTAATCACTTCATGGATGGCAGTCGCTGTGTCGACATTGTGCTCAGCAGGCTTGCTTTCTTTTACTTCTTCTTGTACATTCTTTGCTTCTTCAAGTTTTATATCGGGCTGTGCGCTCGACGGTTCAATCTATAAACAAATTTTATTTAGTTCAGATTTATCTTCACTAATATTATAAAGAGGTAAAAATTAATAATAATAATAATAATAATAATATAATAATAATAATAATAATAAATCCCTGGACATTTCACACAGCACCATTTGTCCCAAGCTAAGCAGCCTAATGCTTGTGTTATGGTAACAAGATGGCTGATAAACTACTTATATACAATTTTTTTTTTTTTTGTAAATACATACATATTATAGATAGAAAAACACCCAGACTCGGAACAAATACATGTAGGTCATACAAATATTTGTTCCGTGCGGGAATCGAACCCGCGACACGCAGCGCAGCAGTCAATCGCTTAACCACTGCGCCAACCGTGCCGTCACGTTGGTTTGTTCGTATGTAGAGGGTAATCTCCGGAATCACTAGTCGTATTTGAAAAATTCTTTATGCATTTGATAGCCCTATTATTGAGGAAGACTATACAAGGTGTAACTTAAATAACGCACAACCGGAAATCGCGAAAAATAAATCAGCTGTTCCCTACATTTTGATGAGTTATGCAAAAATAAATGTAGGGAACAGCTGATTTTTTTTCGCGATTTCAGGTTTGGTCCCATAGTAAAAGTTGTTCATAATGATGAGTACAATGACCCCTTAAGAGGCTGTGCATTATTTAAGTTACACCTTGTATATCACCACGCTAGGACCCTAAGGAGGCGAGCAAAAAAAAAAACGCTACACTAAAACGAAGTACTAGCGCAGGCTGGCGATCCGATGCGACGGGGTGGGCGCGGGAACAAGAAATTTCACACAGACGAAGTTGCGGGTAGAAGCTAGTTTTAAATATAGGGAGGTAAGTGATAATTGTGGATGTGTGTAAGTAATCTTAATCTTTCCTTTAAATAATTGCCTATTCGAGAAACTTTAATTGTGTTCAACGATGCTTAAATCTGCAGAAATGGCTGAGCAGTAAAACACTTCGACTTACAATTTGATTGTGTTCAGCACCAATTGGTAATTGGTTGTTAGGTTGTGCTGTAGTGGTTTCTTTGTCGCCCCCTAACTCACCAGACTCTTGAGCTTGGCTCTGAACTTGGTCTGCCTGGAAGCAAAAAATATTTGAAGAAAAGAAAGAAAAATATTTTATTTGGCATACACACAGCTTAGGTATAAAGTTTTACGAATTATGTGAACAAGACGAACATGACACGGAACTATCTATATTCAATAGTGTGATTAGTCTAGTAATTAATATCAGCGCACGTGAGATTCGAACCCACGGCTCGCTACGCATAAACGCGCTTACCAACGTATAATAACCGCTAAACTATCATGTCATATACCATAATGGTTGAATTTATGAAATACAATCAGTTGCCAACGAATGCGAGTGTGTGTGTCTATAGTATAGAAATTACTCATTAAAAAAAGTCAAACTAAACGTCAAGCTATTACTTTGTGAGATTGCCTATGGACTTTTGGTCAACACTGTACCTACCTAAGCAAGTTAGTCTGTTTATTAAGAAATAAGGACTTTTGCTGATCTCTTTATCTTAAACGGTGCTTAATTACAGAAATGATTTATTTTTGCAGTAGTAGGTACTAACTAATTTTACCCACACAAGGTCAAATTAAATAACTGGCGATTCTTCACAGACATGATGGGTATCGACATAATGTATAATAACCTCTAACACGTCGAATGTACAGATAAAAATAAAATTTCTATTGTGTCTGCTAATTGGCGCGCAGCGAGTTAATAAAAATAAAATAATGATTTTCTAAAACCATAGCCAGTTTCAAATAACTAGGTACCTAGTCATTTGAAATTGGCTATGGTTTTAGAAAATCATTATTTTTGTTTTTCGCTCTTACTGTACAGTAAGAGCGAATTTCACCAAACTTGTATACCTAAAAAAAGTGTCCTGAAATCCTGAGAATAAATTTTGATTGTCTGAGAGTTTTTCCATCCATTAATACTGTTGGTATGTACCTACCACGTTTTTGGAAATCTTGACTTTTTTGCGTAGACGTTTCTATGTCGAAATGATGCACTATTTTTATCTAGCTTTACCTACCTAAGAACGAAAATTGTAAAAAAAAAATGGTATTCAGCTGCATTCGCTAACAGTGGAAGCCGTCCCCAACATAGTTGTGAAAAGACTAGGCAGATGGTAAGTTAACAACGAAAATATAAGTCTAATAAGAGGATGATGCTGCCCTTGTGACAATTTATACTACTACATCTCCACTTATTAGGCGTCAAATAATAGTTCAAATACACATCCCTAAAAAAGTTCTCGACACACCACACATAAGTATGTACCTACCTACATGCTAACATTGTTATCTCAGCTGTATGTGCCTAGTACCTATTTAGTCCTAGTTGCCTTTCATCTCTTTTGCAGCCCAAAATCCTTGGATTCATAACAAAATCCCACAGAAGATACCTTTAGGTACTTAACTACATTCAGTTAGGTCTCTCAATTCTTATTAACTATCGTCTTTTTATTTTAGGATTCCGTACCTCAAAAGGAAAACTGAGAAACTTTATAGGGTCACTTTGTTGTAAGTCTGTCAAGACCCTTTTTTCAAGATCGGGTGAGTAGAGGTAGGTAGCTAGTTAAAATTAATTTGAAAAGAAAAGGTCTGCGATCCCTTGGACGGGTCAAAAATTCGAGCTTCTAAGTCATCAACGTAATCAAAAGATACGGTCATTTATGTCACATATTTTGATACTCCCAAAATCACTAAGGTGCCTACTTACCGTTGACCTAGCATCATGTATGTTCAGTAAATTAATGGTTATCAATTTAAAATGATTACTACGGCAAAGAGGGGCCCGTGGCTAAATAATAACAGCCGCACAGGTCGATCGATCAGGTTAAGCTACGCTTGCCGCGGTTGGTCTGTGGATGGGTGACCATCTTTACATACCGAGACCCCTCCGTGCCTCGGAAAGCACGTTAAGCCGTTGGTCCCGGCTGTCATTAGTAGATCTTTGACAGTCGTTACGGGTAGTCAGAAGCCCTAAAGTCTGACAACCAGTCTTACCTAGGGGTATCGTATTACCCAGTAACTGGGTTGTGGAGGTCAGATAGGCAGTCGCTCCATGTAAAATACTGGTATTCAGCTGCATCCGGTTAGACTGGAAGCCGACCCCAGCATAGTTGGGAAAAGGCTAGGCAGATGATGACTACGGCAAAGCCAAAAGGAGGGATATAAAGGCTCCAAACTCTCGCCGAGAAGCCCCTAGAGCACCCGAGAAACGTGAATAGTTTGTTTCTCGCCGAATCATTGTCATTCATATTGTCTTCTCGAGAGACTTCTCGCCATCAATGTTTATACAACTTGTAACTTTAAATGCGCAAAACCTCAGACACCCCAGCTGATTTTTAATTCAATTGACCTATTTCACAGAGAAAATAAGTCATTACAAAAATTGTAAAGGTTTTATGTGCTGTTTTAGTTTTATCGACGACGCTTTATCGTGGAAGGAGTCGTCACCGGGCCGCTGCGCCGCGCTGACATTGGGTTGCTTGACCTATTAATAAATAGACACGGCAACGTTTTTAATTAATGAAGATTTTTTGAAAAATGTGACCTATATTAAAAAGTGGTTCAATTAATTCTGCTCGTTATTCTGATCAAACTATTTTCAGGTTTTGCGCATTTAACGTTACACGTTGTATGTATATTTATTCAACTTTGTGGAATACAAAGCGACAAAGTCAGACTTAACGCCTTTCGTTTTGACTGTCTCTTTGAAAATCAGTCGGTTAGGTCTTGTGTAGGTGTGGCGAGTAATGGCAAATAAGTAATACTTACAATTTAATGAAATATGTATGTACTAGCCTACGGTTTCTATGGGTCTATGCCACCCGAAATAAAGTTATTATTATTTGTACGTCTTTTGATATTTCTCGGGACCCTGGGACCCCGGACCTTTGGAAGACTTAGGAAGGGCCGAAGCCAGCTCGCAGAAGCCCGTTAGACGTTTTTAATTATATGAGGCACCAACCGACGATTATCCCTGTTCCACCCAGGGACAACTCCCAGTTGGGGTGTGTGTGCGAGTGTGTGTGTCTGTGTGTCAATCAGCAACGATTAGCATTCTTTAAACGGTTTAGTATGTATATGTATTTGTTTATTTATTTTACTATATAAGAAAGACGAGCGTTTGTCGTATTGAATATTTGCAAATTCTCTTTTTACAAGAGAGGTGGAAGCAATATTGTTTCCTTCTTTTAGCTAATACATTAGAATCTAAGGGTAGGGTTTTATATTATTTTAATACTATGTGTATAATATATAATTTTCGGACTCATAATAAATTACTTATTTGGTACCGCTCATGAGTAGGACAGGTCGGTTTTTTAAGTATGTACAGACGCCAGCACATCAAGCTACCCGAAACTGTCAGATTTTCCCAATCAACTTTGAACCTTATGCTTTAGACCTAAAGTTGAAAATCTATTAAAGAAATCTGACAAATTGTAGTAGCTTGATGTGCTGGCGTCTGTACATAACTTTTATGTTCGTTGAGCTCTTTCAACCTCCCAAATGGAGATACAATATATTATTACAAATTGAACTAGCGAAATATACACTTCATTTAGAAGATTTCTTGCATTTCTTGCTGGGCATCTTCGTTCAGTGGGTAATTCCTTTATGCAGCGTCATGCTAAACTAATATTGTAGGTATGTTTATACAGGGTTATTTGTAAAACAGCAACAACCTCTTAAGAGGTCATTGTACTCATCATTATGAAAAACTGTTACTATGGGACTAAACCTGAAATCGCGAAAAAAAAATCAGCTGTTCCTTACATTTTGACGACTCGTACGAACATAAATGTAGGGAACAGCTGATTTTTTTTCGCGTTTTTTTGTCGCATTTTTTTTTTGGTCCCATAGTAAAAGTTGTTCATAATAATGAGTACAATGACCTCTTAAGAGGTTGTTGGTATTTTACAAATAACCCTGTATAAATAAATGTATGTAGGTAATCAAGAGACGTACCTACCTACGTTACTAAGCTGAGCTAAAGTTTATATACAAGGTGCCCACCTAATTATGTAGGTTAGGGAATTCATACCAAAATATTCCGAAAGTTACGAAAACAGTCGATTTAGTCCCATCAAAATAACACATAAGTAGGTACGTCCACTTGAAGCTATATTTAAACTTGGCTTGCAAGCTATTTCCTATTAAGTTTAATGCGTTATGACAAAGTAGAAATTACATTTGCGCTTCGCAGTTAGATAAAAAGCATAATTACCCTCGGTACTTCCTCGTAACCACGGACCCTAGTCCATATAGATCTCATATTGGATCACTGGTCAATTGAAAGTTTTAGTTATTTTATCATAACAATTCATACAGTTACATTACCCAAAATGAAATTCATCTGACAATAAACGACAATTTTCATAACGTTTTTAGTAAAAAGTTTTACTCACCATTGGTAATTTTTTGATTCGATTTATTTGCACTGAATGATCACTACTAGCAAAGGATCACGTTCAAAAGCCGAGAGAATGTACAATATACTATGTTCAAAACTTGAACGTCTATTTTTGGGAGTGCAGACACACTGATATAAAAATAGAAAACACAGAGCGTCGTGAAATTCGTAAGTTTTTCCCGCGTTTATTTTAAATTATTTACAACTGAAACCAGTGCGGGAATATTTTTTGAAGATAGTATGCATACTATTATCGTACCCTTCCTATGTAGGTCATTCTCACACCCATGAATCGAAACCAATAAATTAATTGAATCTTGTTGGCGCTTTATTCCGCAAACATCAACCAATTTTATTTAATACTTAGGCACCAGCTAGCCATAATTTATTTTTACCCGCCGCGCTGAACCAATCCCTACGATTATTACTTGCGGCTCCTACGATACGCCACGCGAAATTTAATGAAAGATGGGCATAAGAATCACTAACCCGACCTAAAACCAGTTAGGCCCGCTTGCACGTTTAGTCCGGTTAGGCCCACTTGCGCGTTCATGGGTTATCTTATAAAGCTCGGAGTCAACAACAGCTAACTCAAATAATTCATCTTGCGCCACCAAGAACTGGAGATATACCAAGAGTTAAACTTTTAAATATTAAACCCACCGATGTGGGAGTCGTCGCTAAACTCGGAGTTAGTAGAGACGTCAAAATAAATTGACGATAGTTGATACCGCTGATAACTTATTTTGTATTTTATATTGTTCAAAGTATTAGTAAGTGAAAATTCGGTACTATATGAGCAGATAATATTTTCATGAACACAAATATAAAAATAACTAAAAATTATTTAAAAAAAAAAAAAAAAACTCAAGGATATTTTTCCATATCTGACCAATGATTCTAGTCATTTATGTCAATGTATCTGACGTCTTCGTCAGTCAATAAGCTTCATTATGGAAACCAATTAAAATACGATTAAAATGAAACGTCATATTATGAAATTCAAAGACAAGAATATGTTACGCGTATCGTACTGTGGTGAAAAGAGATGGATATATAATTTCTGTTCACTGTTCGTTCATTAATTTTTAGCCGGATTTCAAAATTAGGATTTCGCATTTCGAAATTAGATCGGAAAACTAATAGGTTAGTTTTCCTACTATAAAACATACTAGTAGGGAAACCTAAATGTTTTCCGATCAGCTGTAAACGGCGGTTTATACCGTTTTGTCATTACAGGTTTCTTATTGCTAGGCGATAGGACGGTATCATATATTTTTTTTAATATTGAGATTATTTACAATTTAAGATCATTAGGAACTTTGACTCGTTCTTGATCGGTTGGCTTTAGGCGGCACAACATAATTATAAACATATAAAGAGGTACTTGAACTTTTTTGTTATAGTGCAATGGTGCCCTCTAGCTAGCTATTCTCTGTCAATGCCTGATAGCAGTAGCCGGAAAAATTGGCAGTAAGGTTCCCTACTAGTGTCAACGAATTATCTTAAAATCAAAGACATTAGGTAAATTATTTAGGTACATACTTAGAAATTTAAAATGTGCCTTTTCGTTTTTCACTAGCCGGAATATTGTTTGCTTTCTGTTCGTGCTGCTAGCGCTAGCGCCACTAGCGGTGAAACGTGGCAGAATACTAATTCTCTCCTCCATGAAATTAGTACTTACTATATTATACTATACAGCCTCTGCCGTCTCAAGATCCCGATTGACTTTTCAGTAAACATGGAAAAAACGACTCCACGCCATGGATTTAGTATGTACTTCTAAAAACCTTAGAAAATCGAACACATACATACAGCTCGGGCATAGATCCATAGACTAGATCAGACTCAGAATGACAGTGACAGTGAATGAATGTCAATGTACGAAAGAACATAATGAGCGCCTGTATTGTTTTGATGTGGGATTCGAAGTAATTGCAATAGAAAATAACTATTCGTCCTACAAATTAATGAAAGTAAAAGTCAGTGTCAAGATTTAATTCTGAAAACGGTAAACATTTTAAATACGGTAGATACCTTCACCGTGCAGCTTGTTTTAATAAAATACAATTACCTTTAATAATTATTGGTTTCAACAGTTTCAGGAAATCAAAATGACATCCGAAAAGAATGCCCAGGTGGGTCAAGCCCGTGAAGCTTTTCAAATGATGTATCAGATATCTCAACTTCTCTGCACGGGGTTAGACGCAGATACTCTTTCAATTTGCATAAGGCTGTGTGAACTGGGCGTTGATCCAGAAGTACTAGCCCACGTTATCAAAGAAATCAGAAAAATGGGCGATACCGCCGCGCAAAACAGACCTGCTCATTTACAACCATAAAACTTGTCTTTATTAACTTACAAATTGCCCCAATTTAATGCTCTAAGATAAACTAATCAAACTAATTTTGTACACCATTTAATATCAAAGCAAAAAGTTCTATGCAAACCTTTTCTACAAAACTTTGCTATAGTTTTCTTGCCACTAGGACATAGATTCTCAACCTTATTTTGCCCACCATTGAAAATATTTTTTTCTAAAGCCCATTTTTTTTTTACTTACCATCTGTCGTGAATCTGAAACAGCTATTGCTATATAATATTTAAACGTGAATTATTATATAGTTGTGGGATATATCATTTTCTCTGAGTCTTCTACTGCCCCCCTGAAAGTTGTATCACCCATGTTTGTGCATTATCATCCACCTTGAGAAACTATGCACTAGACTAATGTCATGGTATTGTTGTTTATTATACTGTCCTCAGAATCATTTTGTCTGAAAATAAGAACTTTAATGCATTTTCATGGTACCTGCCCTATGTCTGTTGTATAAGGTATGAGAATAGATGCAGTTAAGTTTTTTATTTTCATTCAGACAAGTATTTCAATTTCCTTTGTTTCTGGTCAGGTTTCCTGCTCAGATTTATTGTAAAATGTGTCACAATACTATAGCAGATAATATTTATGTACAGAACGGCAGGCACATCAACACACAACCTGTTGCCGTGGATTTAGTACATGATTCTGAACCCCACATTAAAAATTTCATTGGTTTTAAAATAAAAATAAATGTTCAATTCATTTTGACTGCACAAGTATTGCACTTTTCCATAAAACATCAATTTTTTTATTACCAATAAATAATTTTACAATGGGGGTTCTATAATCATGTGCTGAATTCATGGTTACAGTTTGCACATCAATGTCCCTGTCACCCTTTATACAAAGTGTACTGAATCTGAAGGTGATACTGTTGGTAGTCACACCTCAAGACCCAAGACTTGATGTTATTTCTTAGTATGTCAGTCTCAGCTACTAAAGAAATGTTAAGGGTATTGTTTTTAAGGTATGAAAGCTTCTATGATTTTTTTTTTTTTTAGAAGAACAATACATTGGAATAAAAGAGATAAGTTTACGTTGAGACAGAGTACAAAATAACATTTTCATTAAACCATTTGTTCCATTTTTAATCATTTAGAATTTTAACTTGCCGAAGATTATTAATTTAACCCCTTGGGTACAGATTTATATGAGAAAATATCCTAGGGGAAAAAGTGAATGCAGTGTCTCAGACATCAAATGTACCCAAGGGGTTAATTAATAATCTTCACGTAACAAACAACAAACAAGAATAATGCAAATTCATAATGAAGAAGCTATTTAGAGAGCCTCTGAACTGAGTTACTGCAGATTTGCCCCAACTTATAATAAGTATATTAATGCCCCAAAATTATCATTGTAAATAATGCATTTAATCATAATGAGTACCTAACTTCAGATATGTAAATATTTTAAACATTTTAATGTAGTTAGGATACCATGGCCTGAAAACAAAATAAAAAAGCAATATTTATAAAAAAAAAGTCTTTATTTTTAAATAAATTCTATGTTCACAACACATTTCACAGAGTATTACCTATCTGCAAATATTGCAATAACAATTTTTAACAGCTAATTTGAAGATGGCAGAAATAATCTTCATAATCAGCCAACAATAAACTGATACTACAGGCCCTCTAACTTTATGGGAACAAATAATTAAGTAGAGGTATGATAAGTAGGTAATATTCTGTGGAATACCAAATGAATAATGATAAATTAGTGTTGCATTGTGCTTTGCAGGAACAAAATAATGTTATTGAAACCTAATAACCAATGGGTATATAACAAAACCATTTCGAGTGAAATTATAAACAATCAGTACAGGACTGAAAATATCACAGATGCAAATAATTCACTCTTACAACAAAAAACTAAAAGTGATTCTAAAGACAAGTCTGGTTACTGATACAGCGCCATGTTGGCTAGAGATTTGTTTTCAATTTAGTTAGTACAACCTAGCCCTTTAAAATAATGATTGTTGTTATACCAGTCACTTGTAATTTAAAGTAGTTGTTCAATAAAGAAATTCTCTTTATTAAGTATATCAGCATATCTTCAATCCGCGAGTTGACTAATTTTTTTTTATTATTTAAATTGAAGCTTTTTTACCTCACTAATAGTTTGGTATAAACAGTTTTTTAATATTTTTAAAAATTGAAAAGATTTGAGCGTTCAAAACTCTCAATTAGACAAAGAGGGAAATACTGAATTGTGACGTCATAGTTCAGTATCGCCGTATAAATTACATGCAAAACTTCGTTTTGCGAGAAAGAGATAGACAAAAAGTTTCTATAAGTTATAAGTTTTTTATTTTCGACTGATTTCAAATTTGATTTCGAATTCTATTATTGTATTACATGTGTGGATATATTATCTACTAGAATATATAGTATTCAATATCATGCAACTACCCAATTCTGATATTATTGAAAAATTTTATAACTTGTAGTTAGATTCTATGAGTTACAATGTCCAGGAAACTTTGATTAACTTTTGAAGATAAAGTTAGGCTGTACAACCACAACAATCATACTCTTAACACCTAAACTACTAGAAAGTTTGACTCTGTGCTTGTCCTTGGTTACCTAAAACTGTAGGGTCCTCAAATATTGGTTGCTGTGGTTTAAACTGTTCTGCTGTGATCCTGGAGAACATAATACCTATGCCTTCTATTAATGCCAAAAGAATGCCACCAACAAGAGCACTGCCAGCCATCGCAGGCACACCTGGAAGAAGTAAATGTATTGTTAAGGGCAATAATATCACAAGGTTAGTTTGTTGTCCTTCAAGATTCTAATTGTATCTACTACCTATCCTGGGCAGGTAAGATGTCTGAAGTTGTCAGATGTAATTCAAATTATCTAAATTGTTTGGTTTAACATAGTTTCACAATAACATTGGGTTGTCTGGGGCACCGGGGGGCCTTGTTTAAGTATAAGGTAAACTACTTCATCCTCACAAGTGTGCATATTACTGAGAGGTCAGTTTATTATTATTAAAATTAAAAATATACCTAGCTTAAGTCTTATCTAGGTTCCAAATGTTAGGTTAGGTTATAAACGTTGATAAGTGCCAAAATATTTACCATTCCTAGCTGCAAGAATCCCACCAGTGAGTGCCCCACTCATGATCGAGTTCCAAGGGTCCTCCTTCTGCCTCAAGTATACTAAAGAACAATCGATGGTTGAGAACATACCACCCCATACTGCAAAGTTACCACCCACAATAGGAGAGCGCTCTTTCATAGCTGCTACACTTCCAAGCTAAAAATGAGTATTAAAACAATGGATTAGACGGTTAATTATATTACCACATCAGAGATTAGTAACTAACTTACCATTTTTCTACTCAATCCCACAGGCGCATTCCTAAAACCCTTTATCGAATGAAATATACCGCCACCGATAGCTCCCATGATAAACGCACCACCGGAATCGTCAAGGATACGCCAAGGGCAAGGTTCTCTAGTGTATTCATCCATGTCTACTGTTTATTGATTTTACGAGTCCTGGAATGAAGGTGTTAGGTAAGAAAGATAACCTCAAAATCTAAACTAAAAGTAGACGTCTCAGATAATATTTTTGTACGCACTGGTCAGATGTTATTGTTGTAATTTACACTTGAATACACAATTTCTGTACAATTTGGGGCTTCTAGTTAACTAAAGTATTTATCACGATTTTTGCACCATAGTTCACGCTCTTCCATCAGTTTCAATCACAGAGTAAAAAAAATTAAAAAGTCGCTATAATCAAAGTGACATTCAATGTTCAATCGTTCAAGACCACAGACTAAGATAAAGACCATGTGATATCTAAATCGGAACGGAAATTATTAATGTGAACGCTGTGAGCAATTATGTAATAATTCAGAATGCAGCCTTTGTGTTGTGTCCACAGAGTACTTTATAAGAGACTGAAAGTCGTCTTATTGTTAGTCTTACCACTTAAGAAATTCTACACGGAAGACGATGCGGTGAAAGATTATAGCCTGCCCTTTGGGCGAATAAAATAAATGAAAGTTGTGTCAGTTAATGTCAATGTCATAGTGAATGATGAATGTCATTATGTCATGCTATGCATATTGTATGTCTTATTCTTAATAATTTGTCGTCAATAAATTGTCAATTTCATAAATAAAAATCACCACTATACAAGGTTTTCCTGATCTAAATTAATAAAATAAATTACTCCAAATAATACACTAAATAAAATTATTAAGAATAACTTAATATTTTCAGTATAGTCACACGGGTCGTACTTCGTAAGGCACCTTATAGTAGCGTAGTAGCGATGACGATTTTCAATTTATACATTTTCGACCGATACGGCACGTTACTTTATTACGGCGAATGGAACAGGTCAAAACAATCAGGAATGTCGAGAGAAGAGGTTAGTGGATGTGAATTACCTTTTAGTGGTATTTAAAAAAACTAGATGACAGAAGCCACCCCAAAGTGACCCTCTGACCCAGTAGTTCTTACAAGGTATCATCATTAATACTACATATTCTTCTTCATCGTTTCCTCAACGCTCCCGCAACCACATACGATGCGTCTATAATACTACATAATAAATAGATAATACTAGTCTCACAGCTGGATGTTTGAAGCACAGAACTGGTTGAAGTGGCTGTGCTTGGGGGAGACCTATGTCCAGCAGTGGACGTCTATCGGCTGACATGATGATGATGATGATGAAACTCATAGCTAAGTTTTAGAGGGACATAGTTTATACCACCATCTGTATGGGAATACAAAGAGCCATTCATGAATAGGACAAGAGTACATGTCATTATCTGATTTTCAGGTAATGAAGAAAGAAAGTGCAACAATAATAGGTAGCTTTTTGGATGATCATAGAAAGATAACTGTTTTGGATACCAAATTCTTATAAGAATGTAATGCATAGATGTTAAAAGTATGTCCAGATTAATTTCTGACAAATGACAATCATATGTAATGGTGTGATTGGTGTGAACTTAATCCTTATTTTTTTTTTATTAGCTGTTAATGTTCCACTGCTGGTCAAAGGCCTCCCTACTATACTTCCACCTCTCTCTGTCCAGAGCTGCCAAAGACCAATCTTTACTAAAGGAGTCCGGCTCATTAATTAATTTAATTGATTTATTAAACCTTGTTAATAAGTCTAAAATTAATTTGTTTTTTTTTTTTTTCAGGAGGGGAAGTTAATGTACGGGATGCTATTCTCAATTAAATCATTTGTTGCCAAAATATCTCCCCTGGACCCAAAAGACGGTTTTATGAATTACAAAACTTCAAAATACACACTGCATTGTCTTGAAACACCATCGGGTTTGAAATTTGTTATGAATACAGACAACCAAGCTCAGGGAGTGAGAGACTTATTGAAGAAGATCTATGGAGAAATCTATGTGAAGTATGCTGTAAGGAATCCCATGTGTGGTATTGGAGAGCCTATTACTAGTGAATTATTTAAAAACAAACTGGATGCCTTTGTCAAGCAAACTCCCATCCATGTTAGAGCATCTTGATAAACTGTGTTCTTTATTTTTTCTGTGTTATTTAATTATTGAAGTTTAAGCTTCTTACTAAGAGATTACCAAGTATAATATTGTATGAATGTATTCTGTATCGAAATAAGTTAAATATAGTGTAGAAATAAAATAACTATTATTATGTAATTAAATTAACTCATTACATCATCATCTGCCTAGCCTTTTCCCAACTATGTTGGGGTCGGTTTCCAGTCTAACCGGATGTAGCTGAATACCAAAAATTTTTTTAATTTATTAAATTAACTCATTACATACTAGTAAGTATTAAATCCTCAATACAAAATCAGTTGTCCAGAGTTCATAAATTCTTCCATACATTTTCCTTTTCAATTTTTTCTTATGAAACCTCTTATCCCTGATTTCTGTCATATGAGGACCTAATGGTCTGTAATACATATAGGTTTACAATATTCAATATGTCATTTATTTCGACCAACTAGGATCACAAAACATTCATATTATATATACATTATCAATAAAATAGGATACAAAACCACGGCAAAAATACATAATAAATTACGCCTATAAAAAACACATTTACTAAACTGTAAACTGCTCCCTTAAGTAAATTGAATTCTTATTTTATAAGGGTTAGTTTTGTGAAGAGTTAGAATTATTTTTTAGTGTTTTTTTTTTTTTTCGAACAAAACGTTATTACTTTTATTAGGTATTGCGTATAACAATAAACAATAATAGGGTTAACATTTACGAAGAGCTAATTTGTCTGAATAGACTGGAAGTTTCATGACCACTTGCCGTGCATAAGATTGGAGGTTCAATCCCTAGCGCCTAGGCACGAAATGTGCTGTTTGTCATGCAGTGTATTTTATTTTCTAATAATTAGTATTTTCTATTCTGTTTTAGTAATATTAATAAAGAATTTAAAAATCAAGAAAAATAAAATACTTTAATAATAATTTAAATTTTTTTTGATCTTGTTTTTCTACAAAGATTTATATTTTACAATTTGTTTGCTAGTTTACAGTATGCTTAGTGTGAGTTTGACAACACTGTTCGAATGACTTCACCATCGCGTAAATCGAGTTAACGTCAAACGTATCGAGAACCGAATGCAAGCGAGTGCGAGCTGCCATCAAAGTTAACCATCCCGTATGCGTTTGCTCACCGTGAATAGTGATCATTATTGTTCTTAGGTTGGTGTCACGTACGCGACGTCCGATAAGCCGACCAAATAGAATTATATTTTATATTCAGTGTTCTTAATGATAGCGGCCGTCTATCAAATTTGTGATGGTTATAATGACTTTTTTAATTGTTTATGTTTCGTGTTTGAAGTTAGTTATTGTGTCGGAATCCTATTTGATTCTACATTGATTTTATTAATTAAAAATGAAGACAAGTTCGTCCCAATTTGTTATGATTCTCTGAAATAACTTTCTTTCTACGGTCAGATTCACTAGGTACTCAACCTTTCTAATAATAATTCTAAACAGAAATAATTCATAATTATTTTACATGTAAATTATATTCTGTCTGGGACACTCGCTACACAGAAAGTCAGCATGATCACCATGGAAAAACTGCCTATTTTGTCAGATAGACAATTGCTCCAAGTGAAATCCTACTGGTATTCACCTAAATCCAGTTGAGACTGGAAGCCGACCCAAATACATATACTTACTTGGAAAGGAATAGCAGATGATGACTTTGTAAGAAATATGCACAACTGATTGGTAACACATTATGATTGCTATTAATTTATAAAATAGGTACTGAAAGTACCTACTTATTAGATTTAATTTTGATTAGGAAAAAGTAAAAATTTTCTTACAAGTGTGTTAAACAATTTTATTCTAGAACGATAAATCAGTTACTTCTTCAAAGTTAAACAATTTATTTCAATTAGACCACAACAAACTTAAAAAATATAATACTAAAATGATTCTAGTTCCCTTGGAGAAAGGGCAAGAAACTCCACACTTACTCTTATAAAATAGTTTTATTAACATTCATTTCTCTTAGGGCATTGCTAGAAGTACGGACGTTTGCACGAAAACTGGATGTAATTGCGCTCATCTTGTGCCCAGGCGGTCTCAAACATCTTCCATGCAAAATATAAACGTGATACCATCTTCCAAGCAAAATATATTAGTTAAGTTTAATCCACACAACGAATTAAAATAAAATAACCTTCGAAATTCATCACACTCACAAGGCTCTCACTACAAATCTTTCAGTGAACAATTAACGTATTCGAAAGTGAACGCGTTTCTCAAACGAGCTCTCAAAACTGTCAAAATTGTAACTCACACTCGCGATTACACAAAGTCACGCTGATTTACGAGCTCACGTTCGAGTGGGAATCGATCGTCACTATCGACGGAGTAAAATAAAAGACTTACACTCACAATTTTTAGTTCTCGCGTATGGCACTAGATGGCGCTAATTCCGCGCCATACAAATCTGAGTAAACTCTAACGCGATGGTGAAGTTAGAAAAACTCACACTAAGCACACAGTATGCTTAGTGTGAGTTTGACAACACTGTTCGAATGACTTCACCATCGCGTAAATCGAGTTAACGTCAAACGTATCGAGAACCGAATGCAAGCGAGTGCGAGCTGCCATCAAAGTTAACCATCCCGTATGCGTTTGCTCACCGTGAATAGTGATCATTATTGTTCTTAGGTTGGTGTCACGTACGCGACGTCCGATAAGCCGACCAAATAGAATTATATTTTATATTCAGTGTTCTTAATGATAGCGGCCGTCTATCAAATTTGTGATGGTTATAATGACTTTTTTAATTGTTTATGTTTCGTGTTTGAAGTTAGTTATTGTGTTGGAATCCTATTTGATTCGAAATTGATTTTATTAATTAAAAATGAAATCAAGTTCGTCCCAATTTGTTATGATTCTCTGATTAAAATTTAATAACTTTCTTTCTACGGTCAGATTCACTACTCAACCTTTCTAATAATAATAATTCTAAACAGAAATAATTCATAATTATTTTACATGTAAATATATACACTTTCTGTCTGGGAAACTCGCTACACAGAAAGTCAGCATGATCACCATGGAAAAACTGCCTATTTTGTCAGATAGACAATTGCTCCAAGTGAAATCCTACTGTATGCTTAGTGTGAGTTTGACAACACTGTTCGAATGACTTCACCATCGCGTAAATCGAGTTAACGTCAAACGTATCGAGAACCGAATGCAAGCGAGTGCGAGCTGCCATCGAAGTTAACCATCCCGTATGCGTTTGCTCACCGTGAATAGTGATCATTATTGTTCTTAGGTTGGTGTCACGTACGCGACGTCCGATAAGCCGACCAAATAGAATTATATTTTATATTCAGTGTTCTTAATGATAGCGGCCGTCTATCAAATTTGTGATGGTTATAATGACTTTTTTAATTGTTTATGTTTCGTGTTTGAAGTTAGTTATTGTGTTGGAATCCTATTTGATTCTAAATTGATTTTATTAATTAAAAATGAAGACAAGTTCGTCCCAATTTGTTATGATTCTCTGATTAAAATTTAATAACTTTCTTTCTACGGTCAGATTCACTACTCAACCTTTCTAATAATAATTCTAAACAGAAATAATTCATAATTATTTTACATGTAAATTATACACTTTCTGTCTGGGACACTCGCTACACAGAAAGTCAGCATGATCACCATGGAAAAACTGCCTATTTTGTCAGATAGACAATTGCTCCAAGTGAAATCCTACTGGTATTCACCTAAATCCAGTTGAGACTGGAAGCCGACCCAAATACCTACATATACTTGGAAAGGAATAGCAGATGATGACTTTGTAAGAAATATGCACAACTGATGGGTAACACATTATGATTGCTATTAATTTATAAAATAGGTACTGAAAGTACCTACTTATTAGATTTAATTTTGATTAGGAAAAGGTAAAAATTTTCTTACAAGTGTGTTAAACAATTTTATTCTAGAACGATAAATCAGTTACTTCTTCAAAGTTAAACAATTTATTTCAATTAGACCACAACAAACTTAAAAAATATTATACTAAAATGATTCTAGTTCCCTTGGAGAATGGGCAAGAAACTCCACACTTACTCTTATAAAATAGTTTTATTAACATTCATTTCTCTTAGGGCATTGCTAGAAGTACGGACGTTTGCACGAAAACTGGATGTAATTGCGCTCATCTTGTGCCCTGGCGGTCTCAAACATCTTCCATGCAAAATATAAACGTGATACCATCTTCCAAGCAAAATATGTTAGTTAAGTTTAATCCACACAACGAATTAAAATAAAATAACCTTCGAAATTCATCACACTCACAAGGCTCTCACTACAAATCTTTCAGTGAACAATTAACGTATTCGAAAGTGAACGCGTTTCTCAAACGAGCTCTCAAAACTGTCAAAATTGTAACTCACACTCGCGATTACACAAAGTCACGCTGATTTACGAGCTCACGTTCGAGTGGGAATCGATCGTCACTATCGACGGAGTAAAATAAAAGACTTACACTCACAATTTTTAGTTCTCGCGTATGGCACTAGATGGCGCTAATTCCGCGCCATACAAATCTGAGTAAACTCTAACGCGATGGTGAAGTTAGAAAAACTCACACTAAGCACACTGGTATTCACCTAAATCCAGTTGAGACTGGAAGCCGACCCAAATACATATACTTGGAAAGGAATAGCAGATGATGAGTTTGTAAGAAATATGCACAACTGATTGGTAACACATTATGATTGCTATTAATTTATAAAATAGGTACCTACTGAAAGTACCTACTTATTAGATTTAATTTTGATTAGGAAAAAGTAAAAATTTTCTTACAAGTGTGTTAAAAATTTTTATTCTAGAACGATAAATCAGTTACTTCTTCAAAGTTAAACAATTTATTTCAATTAGACCACAACAAACTTAAAAAATATAATACAAAAATGATTCTAGTTCCCTTGGAGAATGGGCAAGAAACTCCACACTTACTCTTATAAAATAGTTTTATTAACATTCATTTCTCTTAGGGCATTGCTAGAAGTACGGGCGTTTGCACGAAAACTGGATGTAATTGCGCTCATCTTGTGCCCTGGCGGTCTCAAACATCTTCCATGCAAAATATAAACGTGATACCATCTTCCAAGCAAAATATATTAGTTAAGTTTAATCCACACAACGAATTAAAATAAAATAACCTTCGAAATTCATCACACTCACAAGGCTCTCACTACAAATCTTTCAGTGAACAATTAACGTATTCGAAAGTGAACGCGTTTCTCAAACGAGCTCTCAAAACTGTCAAAATTGTAACTCACACTCGCGATTACACAAAGTCACGCTGGTTTACGAGCTCACGTTCGAGTGGGAATCGATCGTCACTATCGACGAAGTAAAATAAAAGACTTACACTCACAATTTTTAGTTCTCGCGTATGGCACTAGATGGCGCTAATTCCGCGCCATACAAATCTGAGTAAACTCTAACGCGATGGTGAAGTTAGAAAAACTCACACTAAGCATACAGTTATATTAACATACATTTATATTTTGCCAACTGACACAAACGCGTCACTAGACAAGTGACATCCTAATAACACAAACGTTAAAATAGGAAGCGCTAGATAGAAATATTTTAGATTGACTTAGGCTAACGAAATGTCACGTCACATTGTAGTTTTAACTGGAGAGTATGCATTCATGTTTTATAAATAAAAAACCTAAGTAAGTAAACTCTCGGATACCCTTAAATTATAAGATCTATCGATTAGACAGAGACCTAAAGATAGAGTGACTCTGACGAGAGTAAATAACAATTTCATCGCCGGCTCGCTAGTTTGTCGAACTGCCGGCATGTAGGTATTCTTTAGATTATTCGTAACGAATTCAATGTTGTAGAAGTGTAACATTTTAAAACTTTAGCACATACTGACGCTGTGTGTACGTATTGTACAGACACCAGCACATCAAGCTACCCGAAACTGCCAAATTTTCCCAATCAACTTTAATAATAATATAATAATATTCCACAACTGTCACACAACGCCATCTAGTCCCAAAATAAGCAGAGCTTGTGCTATGAGTACTAGACAACTGATAAACATTCATATATATTTCTAAATACATACATATTATAGATAAATTACACACAGACAAAGAACAAATGATCGTGCTCATCACACAAACATTTGTCCTAGGTGGGAATCGAACCCACGACCTTGGGCATAGCAGTCAGGGCCACTGACCACTAGACCAACAGGCCTGTCAAAACTTTGAACCTAATTGAAAGTTGAAAATCTGTTAGATAGATTGTAGTAGCTTGATGTGCTGGCGTCTGTACTTTAGAGCTCCATACACAATTCCAGAGGTCCGTCTGACGCGTGGTTAGTCCATATCCCATCTCAATGGTTAGTCCACTGCATATCTTTAAGGTATCTTCTACGTGGTCTATGCTAAGTATGTAGTCTGTGGTCCACTGGTTCGTTTCGTCTCAGAGAATGTCTACGTTTCGTCCGTTTCGTCATGGTTTCGTCCTCGTCCCCGTAGTTAGAATCATGAAGACTATAGATAAGGAGTCCAAACTCTGTACATTAGAGTTATGCCAGAAATTTGAAAAAATAACGTTGGCGGGCAGAGTGCGCTGAGGTCGCTAAGTTACCAAGGTACACTACGTAATGCAGCGCGGCTGGTGGCTGGTTTTAGACAATGATATTATAAAGGAAAGATACGCTACGTTCATACTGAGCGACGTTCTGTATTGTTGCGTTGTTATTACAAAGTACTTACTAGTAGTTTTCAACTACGACTGCGACCGATAATACGGAACGTATGACACAAAAAGAGATAGCTATCAGTAGTGTGTTGCGCTTGAAGTACACTAATGAATCATAGATTATGCGGATTTGCCAACAGAAGAGACATTGAATATAACAATAAGTATGATGTTTTAAATAAAACAACAAACAAAATTGTCATCTATTTATGCACAAACAAATTCTTTATTTAAATAAATTACTGTACCTGTGTTTGTGTTCTGCCGACCGGATTTTCGATAAATTATGTACCTACTCCGCGAGTATATCGTATATAACTTATCGTTTGCGTTTTTTTTTACTGATGGTCGCGCCACTTGGCAAATAGGATCCCCTTAAGTACGAAGTCTCAGCTCAGAGCTAGACTATGACCCGAATAAGACCTCCGACTTAGACTCAGTATTTAAATTTGGAAGTTAAGTTGGCAGTTGAGATTTTCATTTTTTTAATTTATTGGTTATTTACCCCCAAATAAGTTCAATTTATTTCTTTTTTGTCTTTTTGACATGTGTTTAATGTGTGGATTATTTTTGTGCTCATGGTGCAAACGGACGTTCAAATACTTTAGTATAATAGCTCGAATTAGTTGCAATCTATGATTGAGTATAGGGGTTTGATTCATGGAATGTTCAAACAAAGTATCGAACACATTGGACTGCAAAAAGTGTTTTAAAATGCTGTATTGTAATCGCTTAAAGTCTTGAAAATTACTAAAATAGGGGCCATTTTCTGTGATGAATTTCTTTAAAATAGTTGCCGATTTTAAGCAAACTAAAAAAACATCATGTGACGCAAAACACAAACCACCCATATCTTTAAGAGTGACGACGTGTCTGTTTTATCTGGGTACATGACATACATTCTAATATATTACAAATAAAATATCTAATAGCCTACTATTACTAATCTCATTCTATATCACCTTTATTATAAAACGTTGAAAGCCAGAACTTATCATAATCATCATAATATTATTTTACAAAGACGCTCACTGACTAACAAGAAAACTCAGGTTGCGCAATCAAGCGGTTACGAACGCTATGTATTTTGCCTACGATTTCGCTTCTGGTTGATTAATCTATGACACATGCTATTTGTCCTTGTCGCGCTGCAGTCGCCATCATATTCTCTATCCTGTTCAAACCACCATGTTAATAATGCGAAATTTATTTGTAAATGTGAAATAAAATCGTAACAAAATACAAATATGACGTTCTTTTATATAATTACGTATGGTATGAAATTCCTTCACTCTTATTTATCTTGGGACCATAGTTTTTACACTTTCTTAACACACAGCTTGGCATTTTAGGTTATTATTGTCGCGCCAATAACACGCTTTGCTTCGCTCGCTGCTATTAGCCGACTAAATGAAATTACAACAATTGTCTGAATTTGTCTGCAACAATTTGCGCGCGCTAGTGCGATATCTACCTTTTGTGTATGTAATATCATTGGTTTTAGAACTATTTCTCTAAAAATTTTTCGGGACAAATCCGTATGCGATGCCCTAGAGTTCGGACTCCTTTTCTCTAGTCTTCATCGTTAGAATTGTCATTCTGACTTTTGACATTAATGTTGATGTCATTGTCATCCATCCATCCACTCATCCAGTCACAGTCTGTGGGCCTGGGGATGGATGGATATACAAATAATAAACGAGCGGAAACCGTCGAGCGAGCGATTGTGGATTGGATTACGTTCATAATTATTTCAGCAGTGCTAAATAGTTTAAATTATATGTATTGTGTGAATCAAATAATGGCCCGTGATTGTTTAAAGGCAAGGCGTTTTGTTTGTTGTGATGAGTGAGACCGATGACACTGATGTTCTCTTGCTGATACCACCCAATTTCTTTTTGGTGCACAGTTCTGGCTCTGAGGATTCGTTGCTGGAATCTTCGAGGACTGTCGTACATAAGCCTATATCCTGCACTGCGCAAGTACTCGGAAAATTGGTAAACCAAGTTAACACATTGGAGTCGAGGTTAGAAAGTTTGGCGTTAAACAGTGATGGGTCTAGTCTCGGAACTATAAGGAGACCTGAAACTTGGGATACCACCGACAGCATTGATAGCCGAACCGTAGATCGCAAATGTCTTACATTTCCGCGCAGGCGTAAAAGGAAAACTGCTAAGAAGCTAAGAAGCCGTGATTTGTCTCTGACTAGCTTAGATTCTGCCAGCACGCGCGTGAGAACCGTCCCACCTTTGAAATTAGATGAGTTTGAAACCCTAATTCCTTTTTACCATAAACCTGCTGAAGTTATAAATGATATTCAAAGTATGGATGGTGATATTAGCAGTATAGTTTCAACACCAAGTAAAAAAAATGATAAACTGCTTTTACATGAAATAGATGAATTTCTTACAAAAGTTGAAAACTATGAGAGTCCTGACACAAAATACAAAGATCAAGAACCAGCAATTTGTTCAGAAAATGTAATAAAGGCTACAGGAGATTATATTTCACAAAAACTAGACTCAACAAGCAATGTAGAGGAAGTTAAACTGCCAAGTGGTCGAGTTGTACCAAGTCATATACTTGATAAATACATTTACTTAGTTAAAAATAATACTGCAACATCCAAACCAGAGAAGCCTTCTACTTCTATGAGTTGCAAGAGTCACAATGAGGAACCAAATGGTAGCCATCTTGAAAGTACTTCTGTTGTGTCACAAGAAACATCAAAACAGGGAACTCGCAGTCCAACTATAAGAAAACTGAACTTCTCAGATAAAGATGTGCAACCAACATCTACTCCGAAAAGACCACAAACAAGCTACTTGGACACATTCAGGCCTTCATCGAACAAGATATATGACAGAGCATCAAAAGTTTTAGAGCAGTACAAGTCTCAGAGCTACAGCAGGAATACTCAGGGATCCATGACAGACAGCTACTTATCATCTAAGAAGGAAGAGTTCAGGATGCCACAAATGAGGCCTTTTATCCCTGAAAATAAGGACAGTGTAAAGCTCAGCTCATTGCAAAATAAATACTCGGAGTCCGTAGACACAGATCTGTTGAGTTTGAGTGAACTCTGGGGGGAAAGGGGGGATCGCACTGAAAGAATGGACAGCGTGAAGCTGGAAGAGGAAAGACTTAAGAGAGAGGTGAGTTAGTGTTATAATCTCATAACAATCTTCATTATGTAAATAGGAAAATGCATAATATAATATGAAACAATATCTATTATAAAGTGATTCTATCTGATCTATCTACTAATACTTCTTATAGCACTGTGTGACCTAAACGCGCTTAAGTCACGCTTTTCTGTGACTTAAGTACCTAGTCCATTTTTATACAAAAGCATGACTTAAGAGCAAGTTTAGGTCACACAAGCTATAAAATAGTACACGATATGTGTGACCTTTAGTAGTGCATTTTTACACAGAAAAGCATGACTTAAGTGCGGGTTTAGGTCACTCGAGCTATAAAATATCAGGTTGGGAGAAAAGTCTTGCACCAAGATATAAAACTTTATTAATTTATTCATAACCTCGTTATTTACAATAATTAATCAGTAATATAATCCCTAAATAACTATATTACTCTGGCCCATCTAGTTGTTACATTGTTTATGCCCTGCACCCCGAATTCCGGAGGCTGTGCAGGAAAGAAATTGTCTACTGCCATTTTGAGGTCTTCGTTGTTCTGAATTTTTTTCTCACGCAAATAAAGCTTTAGTGGTCGGAACAAGTGATAGTCGGATGGCGCGAAATCCGGTGAGTACGGTGGGTGGGCAACCGGGTGCCATCCAAGCTCTACGATTTTTGTCGAGTCTCCGAAGCGACATGAGGTCGCGCATTATCATGGAGTAAGTGAACATTTACACGTCTCGGTCGTTTTTCTTTTATTGCGTCATCCAGTTTCTGAAGCTGTTCAGTATAAATGGAAGTCGTAATCGTCCTTCTCGCAGGGAGAAGGTCGTAATAGAGTGGGCCCTTCGCATCCCACCAAACGGAGAGAAGATGCTTGCGTGAGTGACGCTTCGGCTTTGGCTGCGTTGGTGGCTCTGCGTCGTAAGGAAGCCAGACGGCGTGCCGTGTGTTGTTATCATAGAGAATCTACCTCTCATCGCTGGTTACCAGATCTTCAAGAAACTTTACGATGTGGCTGAAAAAGAAGCGATTCACAAGTCTCTTGACGATGACTAACTCTGACTTGACGATGACTGTCAGTTAGTTGATGTGGAATCCATCGTGCCATTACTTTACGATAGCCGAGTTTGCGTTAAAGAGCCTCGACGGTCGAACGATGACAGCCAAGAGTCTGTCAAATCACGCGTATTTATTTCTGGATTAGCCTTTAAACAGCGGAGTAATTCGTCATCGTCGAAGGATGGTGGCCCAGATCGCTCGTGATCTTCAAGAGTTATATCTCCCGATGCAAAGCGAGCAAACCAGCGGCTTATCTTCCGTCGTGATCCAACACCTTCACCGAACGCTTTGGTGATGTTATCGGTAGCCACACTCACGTTGAGTCCCTGACGCCACTCGTAAAAGATGATCGTTCGAAGTTGCTGTTCACTAATAATTTTCACAAACTAACCAAATCCTCACTAGCGCGCCTTTATATACCCTTGATGTGATAGCTTTGAGAACCTTCTACAATATTGTTACGTATCCCAGATCAATACTAAATATTCCGGAAAATTCTAGTAATTTACAATTTCTTGTGCAATATTTTTCGCCGACCTGATAGTATACGATATGTGTGACATAAGTAGTCTATTTTTACACAGAAAAGCATGACATAAGTGCGGGTTTAGGTCACACAAGCTATAAAATAGTATACGATTCGTGTGAGTTAAGTAGTCCATTTTTACACAGAAAAGCATGACTTAAGTTCGAGTTTAGGTCACACAAGCTATAAAATAGTATACGATACGTGTGACTTAAGTAGTGTATTAATTTTACGCAGTGCAATAATGGACTACTTAAGTCACACATAATTATTGTAATGTAGTACTTTTTAATGACTTATTGTTTCCTCAGCACTGCGAATCCATGATACAACAACTACAAAAAAAGATTTTGGAACAACAAGAAAAATTAGCTGTGGCTGTCAAGGTAGACCGTGCAAAAGATGCAGCCATTGGTAAACTTCGAGAAGCTTGGTTACGACTCACCAGTAACTTGGACAAGGCGGAGGAGAGGCACCGAGGGGCTCTGGACAAGATGGTCAGAGAAGTAGATAACTTTAGAATGGTTGCAGATGACGCTCAAAAGGTATGGTTTAATATTTATAAACATTTAAGAGCAGTGGTGGCTCAGTGGTAACAGTCGCGACTTACGAGTTGTAGGTCGTAGGATCGAACCCAGCAGGCGTTTTACTTCGCGTAAATGATTCAATCACTATTGCACTCAAAACGGTGAAGGAAAACATTGTGAGGAAACCGGCATGTCCATGTATAAATATTTAATAGGGATTGTGACCATCAATTACGTATTTGAATACCTATTGGAGTCGCATATTCGCGTGGCGATGTCGCTGGCGTACACCGCCTTACTTACTTGGTTTGGTTTTGTTGAAAACATCAAATTGAAAAGTAGCCTATGCCCTTCACCAAGTCTCAGGCCACCTAACAAACAGAACAAATGGTTCAGTGCTTTAGGCATGAATATTGGCATGTCTACTGTGACAAGGATTTATGAAAGTGTTATTAACTTTTTACTCTTTCTTTCCCTTTTATGCATATGTATACAACATTATTTTTATTATATGGAAAACCCGAAACATGTGTCTAGTATTTTTATTTAAAGAATCTATGTACAAATTTTCAAAACTGTATCAAGAAAAATCACGAAGTTATAAGCTTGTTATTTTACCTGATTGTCCGTACAAAAAGTTGGTTACCACTTCACGCGCCGCCGCCGGCCGACCGGCTGTGACCTGTGTTGTGCGCATATGATCGCGGATAAGTACTTAGTGTCGCTCGGTGTCCAATTTGAAACCTTTTTAAAATATTTTTGGAACAAAATATATCATGGTGTAAAAATTATTGGAATCGATTCAGTTACTTATTCTGAACAAACTATATTCAGGTTTGCAATATACTACAAATAATGTTGTATACAAACTTGTTTTTAATTTTTGTAATTGCTTTTAAACTGTCTCAATTAAAGAAATAAATGAAAAGGTAAAAGACAGACAGAGTTATTTTTGCATTTGTAATATTTGCCTGGATGAACAAGTGCTTTCAGTGGGTCTGTTGTGGTTTGTATGCATTCCTAAAAAATTCATTAAAAAAAATGTATAAATATTTGTAGAAAACGAGTCGCTTTGAAGCAGAGCTGTACAAAGCTTTAGACCTGGCACACGATTACCAAGAGAAGTGCAAGCAACTGACTGCAGAGCAAAAAGAGCTCGAACAGAGGATGCTGAACACTGTGGTGGACAGAGATGACACCATTACAAAGAAAGACAAAGAGATTGCAGCATTGAAGGAAAACTGTGAAACCATCATGAGGCTAAACAAGCAGTCAACCGACTGTGTCAAACATTTAGAAGATGCTTTGGAAAAGGTACACGCTAATTATGTATTCGTAATTTATAATATACTAGTTGTTGCCCGCGAATTTTTCAGCATGCATTTATCATTATAAATTCTCCAGGCTACCTATCTGTCAAATTTCATAATGATCGGTTCGGTACTAGTAGACAATTACTGTCGCATTAACCTGCAAAATAACCATAAATGATGAACGATGTTATTATTAGATATGGGCCGATAGTCAGTTGCAAAAAGGCCGATAACGCGGTCGACTAGATTCGGCGAAACCGATCATTGCTTTCGGTGGAGTTCGGGTGTACGAAACCGGAACGGAATTCTAAAATAAATGCTAAACCTCGTGCATTAATAGACACTTAAGTCACACGTATCGCATACTAATTTATAGGTCGTGTGACCTAAACCCGCACTTAAGTCACGCTTTTCTGTGTAAAAATGGACTACTTAAGTCACCCATAAGTGCGACTTAAGTGCGGGTTTAGGTCACACAGTGCTGCAAACATTTGTTTTGTTAAAATTATATTTTCTTAATTTAAGGTTTTGAACCACAGGGTTATCTGTTGTTCCCATTCCTAGACTTAATAACAAACTGTAAGGCAAATACTAAAAAAAATAATCATACGAAAAAAAGTAAAGACTGTCTTTTTGCCGACTAGTCGCCATCCGGCCATATTTTGTAGTCGGTACATCTCTAGTTATTATTTAGGAAAAAATGTAATATTTCAGGAAAAATCCGATCATGATGAGACGAAGCGTAAGTTAAGTGAATCGAGTGGTAAGCTTCAGTCGCTGGAGCACGGCGCGGCGCTGGCGGCGGACGAGCGCGGCTCGCTGCAGGCGCAGCTGGAGCGCGAGCGCGCGAGGAGCCAGCAGCTGCAGCAACAGCTGGCCGACCAGCAGAGCCGCGCCACTGAGCTCATGAACAAATGTGTAAGTCCATTTTACTCTAATAATATCCTGCCGAAAAAATTTCGGCATAACGGCTTGACTGCTTTCTGAAACAAGTCACTCCATAGAGTTTAGTATCTATGGAGTTACTGGCACATTCTGGCCCGTGCAGAGTTATTTTCGCATTTTAAATATTGGTATAGATCTTTTGGATTCCCAAGCCAAAGATCAAGATTCTCAATTCAATTGCCAATATTCAAAAGTGACATTTAATGGTCTAATTTATTAGGTCGTCTCATAAGTTCTTGCCATATTTTATTTTTCTCGAATTTTCTCGTATTTAAACTAAAGTGAATTCAAGAAAGTTCTAGATCTTTCTAGTAAGGATGAGTCTCTTTTATGGTGAGGGTATAAATAGGCGCGGACGCAACGCAATAATTAGTCTTTAGTGAAAATGGATCAGCGTCAACTGCGAGCTATTATGCTATATGAGCATCGACTTCAAGTCTCTTCAACAGAAACGGCTAAAAAGATTAATACTGCATTTGGACCGGGTACTACTAGCGATCGGACTGTTCGTTTCTCGTACAAGCGTTTTGACACCGGTGATATAAGCTGCGAAGATCAACCTCGCCCAGGCCGACCCACCAGCTTCGATGAAGATGCTTTGCGTCACGAACTTGAGCTACATCCAGACTATAGTACGCGCGATTTAGAGAAGGCGCTTGGACAATCCCACGCGACTATAGATCGTTATCTCAAATCGATGGGATATCGCAAAATGATGTCACGTTGGACACCTTATGCGTTAACGGACCATGACCGGGGCGTTCGTGTGGCCATTTGTCAAAGTTTGTTACTTCGTCCGCACAGACGAGACTTTCTCAAGGAGTCTCTCTCGTCACATGTAATAATTACATGTGACGAGAGCTGGATACATTATGAAACTAACACACGTCATGCCTATTGGATTCCTCGCGGGGAAAACCCACCTGCCCAGCCTACACTTAATGAACACGGTCGTAAGATTATGTTGTCTGTTTTCTGGGATTGGCAAGGAATGATTTTCTGGGAACTCCTCGAATCTCATCAGACTATTAACGCCAATCTGTATACGCAGCAGCTTCGCTAACTAACATAGATGTTAAAAATTAAGCGGCCAAAACGACTTGGAGTCCATATTTTGCATGACAACGCACGACCTCATTGCGCCAAGTTAACCCTTAAATGCATGATTTATTTCATCGTATTGCAAAAAATTGCTATTGTATAGGTATTTATCTATAGAATTAAAAAGAATATATATTATAATGACATAAAATTATTAATATTCATAGAGTATATATATTGTTTTGACTGAAAGAGGTGCATTCAGAAACTCACAGCTATCACATTCTTAAAAAAAATAAATGACGTGCTTTGTTGCCATATGGCAACATTATGCATTTAAGGGTTAACACATAAACAGCTCGGAGGAGCTAGGATGGCTGACTGTTCCACATCCACCGTATAGCCCGGATCTTGCGCCTTCAGACTTTCATTTATTTCGAGCTCTTAAATTTCATTTACTAGGAAAAAAATTCGAAAATTCTGGAAGTATTAAAATTAAACTTGAAAATTTTTTCGAGTCCCAGCCTGCCTCATTTTGGGAGAAGGGTATTCAAATTTTGCCCAGTAGATGGCTGACTGTTGTTGATAACGAGGGAGGCTATATAATTGATTAAATGTATTTTTTATTAATAAAAAAATATTAATAATAATTAGTCTTTTAACTAGCAATGATAGAGTGAGGCACACCTTCCAGTTTAATCTCTTACATCGGACTTTACACTTTGTTATTTGATTTTTATTTGTTTTTATCTGATGTATGTCTCAGGTGTACTGTGTGTCTTACAGTCTGTGCTAAATAAATGTATTTTCTTTCTTTCTTTCTTTCTTATTTATGAGACAACCTAATAAATAAATTACTTTGACTTTGATATTGATATACAATTGCTTACATTTTTAACTGTTTCTATATTAGTTATATTGTAATATGTATATGTAACTAGCTGACTGAATAGATACAGTGATTCAAGAGGAAGTTTTATATGTATAATACATGCTAATATAGTAGAGAAACACTGATAATTTTAGAGGTTTCTAATGTGATGTCGTAAATAAACACTTTTTTTTGCGCTTAAATTGTAAACGCTGGCTGAACCATTCGAGATAGATCAAAATAATGTAAGTGCATGGAGAGCCTAAGGTCGACTTTTGACTGTGAGGTTTTGCATTACGTTTCATTACTTTTCAAGAGACGACTAGATGGCGCTGTTCAAACATGAAAATAACACTGCAAAGCTTAATACATTATTATGCAGAGGCACATAATAAGGATTTTAATACCTAAAATAATTACTAAGAAATAATAATATATTTATATTCAAATAAACACAAATTATTTTATTTTCTTATTTCCGAGTACTTAATACAGCGCCATCTAAACCAAACCAAACCAAATAAGCCAATTGGCATATTAGTTAATTCGACTACAGATGGCGTAGATCATAAATAATAGAAATCCCTACATTCACAAAGTAGCTCTTATTTTCGCTTAACATAATAATTAGATCGGTAGCTCACGTGGATAAGCATGGCGTTATAACAAAGCTCGTTCCACAGGGCACCGGTTCGAAACCCAGTTCTCAATAGACTTTTTTATATTTAATTATTATATAATATAACTTATATTCCATTTTTTATATTTTTAAACGTTTTTTTATTTTGTTTTTTGTTATAAATTAATTTCATAATTGGTGGTATTTATTAGTATTATTAGTAAGAAACATTTATGTAAGATTTAGATATATTTTTCTTACAGATTAAGATTTACTAAGTTTAATTCTCGTAAAGGATAAGAAATGAAACTATTTTAGTGATATTATAGTTTAAGACATTTAATTCTCAAAGAAGAATACCTACAATTTATTTATTTCTTTCTTTCTTATACAGTGTATAACCTAACCTAACAGTTTTACACCCAATTGACAATTATTTAATTCACTTTTTATGAGAAATACAAGTAAAATTTATAACTGAATAACTCTATTACAAAATGGAAGACATTAACAAAGTAAAACTGTATAATAGATATTATAAGTATTCTAAATCAAAACTGTGTTGTGCTATTCTTCTATTATTTAGTTTTATTTACATAATGTTATAATACCTTTCACTATATGCAACCTTACTTCTGTAAATAAATATTTTACCTACTCATAAATTATAAAAATATTACGTTTTGCATAATTATGGTTAGTGCTTAGTGGTATTGACTATAATGATTGATTTGTGCATTATGTTATGACTAAGGTCCATAGCTTAAGTATTCGTTCCAGAACGAGGAAGAAATTGAAGCTAAACCTAAAATCAATAACAATTGTAAGACCGGGTTATACCTGTCATTTTGGGACCGAGTTGTTTATAATAATAAATAAATAATTTATTATATTGGAAAGGAATCTATACTTATATTGTTTTTATTTTAATTTCAAATCAAAATCATTAGTGTAATAACATTTTGTTGTTATAAAGTAGTGAATAAATTTATCCCACTTACACTAAATTTGATCACTGTAATTTATCAAATAAATTATAGCTACCCCGGTCTTTGTTATTACTCAATCCAATAGTCAAGACTTTATTATTCTTTTTTTAATATTTCGTGTATCCGCCATTTTGATCAATTACAGCTTGCAACCGCGAACCCATGGAGTTTATTAATTTTTCACATAAATTTTCACCCCGTATAGAATCCCATACCTGCATGCAGTGAGTACTCAGTGCTTCCTTAGTCCTTTCGTTCCTATTGTCCCACCTTTGAACCATAACGCCCCATAAATTTTCAATGGGGTTTAAATCTGGCGATCTCGCAGGCCAAGGAATAATCCGTATGTTCGATTGCTGGCTAAACCACTCTTGCACAATTATGGAACGGTGTATAGGACAATTATCCTGCACGAACGTTATCACTGGCATGTCTTCTGCAGGAAAAACATTCCGCACGGTGGGCAACATGACGTCATTCAGCACATCTATGTAGTTTACACTGTTTGCACGACTGGGTATTACAGTAAGTTCTCCTGGTCCTGCAGCACTCATCCATCCCCAAATGTTCACTGCTATACGACCGGATTCAGAGTTAGGCACAACGTGATCACTATCATAACGCGTATTATTCCTACGCCACAATCTAACTCGCCCGTGCTGGCTAGACTTGAAAGTCTTTTCATCACTGAAGATGACGTTGCTCCAGTCGAAATTTCTGTATTTCAAAGCGAACTCCAATCGTGCTCTTTTATTAGCTTCGGTTAGCAATGGCTTAATAGCATGTCGACGATAA
>OX451395.1:20219334-20239934 GCA_949629135.1 Eremobia ochroleuca | reverse complement strand
CCCGCGCGCGACCTCGCCCGCGCACACACCGGTAACATTACATCCTCACGCACGGCCACGCGCCCGCGCGCGACCTCGCCCGCGCACACACCGGTAACATTACATCCTCACGCACGGCCACGCGCCCGCGCGCGACCTCGCCCGCGCACACACCGGTAACATTACATCCTCACGCACGGCCACGCGCCCGCGCGCGACCATGCCCGCGCACACACCGGTAACATTACATCCTCACGCACGGCCACGCGCCCGCGCGCGACCTCGCCCGCGCACACACCGGTAACATTACATCCTCACGCACGGCCACGCGCCCGCGCGCGACCTCGCCCGCGCACACACCGGTAACATTACATCCTCACGCACGGCCACGCGCCCGCGCGCGACCTCGCCCGCGCACACACCGGTAACATTACATCCTCACGCACGGCCACGCGCCCGCGCGCGACCTCGCCCGCGCACACACCGGTAACATTACATCCTCACGCACGGCCACGCGCCCGCGCGCGACCTCGCCCGCGCACACACCGGTAACATTACATCCTCACGCACGGCCACGCGCCCGCGCGCGACCTCGCCCGCGCACACACCGGTAACATTACATCCTCACGCACGGCCACGCGCCCGCGCGCGATCCTCGCCCGCGCACACACCGGTAACATTACATCCTCACGCACGGCCACGCGCCCGCGCGCGACCTCGCCCGCGCACACACCGGTAACATTACATCCTCACGCACGGCCACGCGCCCGCGCGCGACCTCGCCCGCGCACACACCGGTAACATTACATCCTCACGCACGGCCACGCGCCCGCGCGCGACCTCGCCCGCGCACACACCGGTAACATTACATCCTCACGCACGGCCACGCGCCCGCGCGCGACCTCGCCCGCGCACACACCGGTAACATTACATCCTCACGCACGGCCACGCGCCCGCGCGCGACCTCGCCCGCGCACGCACCGGTAACATTACATCCTCACGCACGGCCACGCGCCCGCGCGCGACATCGCCCGCGCACACACCGGTAACATTACATCCTCACGCACGGCCACGCGCCCGCGCGTGACCTCGCCCGCGCACACACCGGTAACATTACATCCTCACGCACGGCCACGCGCCCGCGCGCGACCTCGCCCGCGCACACACCGGTAACATTACATCCTCACGCACGGCCACGCGCCCGCGCGCGACCTCGCCCGCGCACACACCGGTAACATTACATCCTCACGCACGGCCACGCGCCCGTGCGCGACCTCGCCCGCGCACACACCGGTAACATTACATCCTCACGCACGGCCACGCGCCCGCGCGCGACCTCGCCCGCGCACACACCGGTAACATTACATCCTCACGCACGGCCACGCGCCTGCGCGCGACCTCGCCCGCGCACGCACCGGTAACATTACATCCTCACGCACGGCCACGCGCCCGCGCGCGACCTCGCCCGCGCACACACCGGTAACATTACATCCTCACGCACGGCCACGCGCCCGCGCGCGACCTCGCCCGCGCACACACCGGTAACATTACATCCTCACGCACGGCCACGCGCCCGCGCGCGACCTCGCCCGCGCACACACCGGTAACATTACATCCTCACGCACGGCCACGCGCCCGCGCGCGACCTCGCCCGCGCACACACCGGTAACATTACATCCTCACGCACGGCCACGCGCCCGCGCGCGACCTCGCCCGCGCACACACCGGTAACATTACATCCTCACGCACGGCCACGCGCCCGCGCGCGACCTCGCCCGCGCACACACCGGTAACATTACATCCTCACGCACGGCCACGCGCCCGCGCGCGACTTCGCCCGCGCACACACCGGTAATATTACATCCTCACGCACGGCCACGCGCCCGCGCGCGACCTCGCCCGCGCACACACCGGTAACATTACATCCTCACGCACGGCCACGCGCCCGCGCGCGACCTCGCCCGCGCACACACCGGTAACATTACATCCTCACGCACGCACACGCGCCCGCGCGCGACTTCGCCCGCGCACACACTGGTAACATTACATCCTCACGCACGGCCACGCGCCCGCGCGCGACCTCGCCCGCGCACACACCGGTAACATTACATCCTCACGCACGGCCACGCGCCCGCGCGTGACCCCGCCCGCGCACACACCGGTAACATTACATCCTCACGCACGGCCACGCGCCCGCGCGCGACCTCGCCCGCGCACACACCGGTAACATTACATCCTCACGCACGGCCACGCGCCCGCGCGCGACCTCGCCCGCGCACACACCGGTAACATTACATCCTCACGCACGGCCACGCGCCCGCGCGCGACCTCGCCCGCGCACACACCGGTAACATTACATCCTCACGCACGGCCACGCGCCCGCGCGCGACCTCGCCCGCGCACACACCGGTAACATTACATCCTCACGCACGGCCACGCGCCCGCGCGCGACCTCGCCCGCGCACACACCGGTAACATTACATCCTCATTTAAACATTTTTATAACTGTGGCTATTTTTTTAAGTTTCATTTTTCTAAAGAAAAATAATAAACAATTGGAAATTATTGAGGAAAAATAATAAAATAACCGGACAAATACCCTATTCAAGATTACCCTGCACCTATCTGCCCATCACAAAATAGAGTTACTTGTTTAGAAAATGTTAAACCGTGTTATTACAAACCGTGGTGTAACGACAGTCTCCGTGTAAGTAGTAAAGTAAACTCTTTATAGCGTCGACATCGGGACCGGAGTTCGTGAAAGTGCCGCCGCTGACGTTGCCGGAGCGCGGCCTCGTGCGCGCGGCGAGCGGCCGGAGCGAACTACTCAACTTTGACGGACTCAGCGACAATGAGCTTCAACAGTACGTTAGACTGGTAATTGTAGATTTTTTTTTTTGTTTTGTTTTAATTCACATTTAAAACTTTGTGAGTTTTGTTTAAAGCCTCGTAGCATGGGAAACGAACGTTGCTTAACATTGTTAACGACAATAGTGAAAGTGTGGCAGACCTTTGGTGTTACATGCAATATGTGTTGACACCCTTGCGCTATCCCATCCTCCTCACACTAGGGCCATGAGGTCCGAATGCCCACTTGGTTTCTCGAGACATCGCACAAGCCGTTGGTCAACTTTTCACGTGACCAGAGGGCTGGCCTATTTTTTGGTTCTGACCAAAAAATCAGTATCGCCATACAACGTGACAATGCTGGCTGTCTTCTGGGCACTTGTCCCGCTGACAGCGACGCGGACAAATTCTTTGGTCTATGATTCTTTCTCAGGATTTCCTAATTCTGTTATCAGTGCCGTCTGCTGGCCTCTGTATGATATTATTATTTTAAAAGGAACGATTTATGTTAGTGTGAAAAACAGTTAGAGCAGATTATTGATAACAAATAGTAGAGGATAATTATACACAGTATTATTTAGTATGAAATGATAATGTGTTCCAGCTTTTAACAAAGCCACCGAACTTGGACGGCAGCGGCGACGTGTCTGAGTTACATCGCGCGCTCAGCGAGGAGCCCACGAGCGACCGGCCCGAGCGAGCCGAGCCACGCGAGCCAGGCGAGCCACTCGAGCCACTCGAGCCGTCCGAGCCCTCCGAGCGAGCCGAGCGGCGAGACAAGCGCCGCGCCACCTACAAGCCGCCCTGGAAGGCGTAGCTTACATCCATACACGTCTTTTGCTGGATATGGGCAAAGAATTAGCGACAGCTTATCAAATAATGCCGTGGGTAATAAAGAAAAAGCTCTCAATATGTCAGTGAATTTAAAAGATGGTGATCCACATCCTCGTTTAATTAAAGCAGGTTTACTGTAACACTATCAATCGTCATTTTGTACCTATTATTACGTAGATCATAAATGTCGTGTGAATGCATTATCTGTACCTTGTAAGGGGCGAAAATGTCCCATCACCAAGCTGGCTGCTTTTTTGTACTGGTCAAACCTGAAAAACGACTCGTTATGGAGCTTTTAAAGTAAGAGAATTTTTTAAACGAATGCCAGTTTTCAAAGTAATAATTTATTTGTAGATGTAATAAAAGTAAACTTAAAATAACCCCACGTCGGGCTGTTCTATACAACGTGTAACGTTAAATGTGCAAAACCTCAAACAAGATTTCTAATTCAATTGACCTATTTCAGAGAGAAAATAAGTCATTAAAATAATTTTTATAAAGGTTTTATGTGCTGTTTTAGTTTTACTGGCCATTCTGATCGTTTCTTGCGTCTGTGAAGACGCTTTATCGAGGGAGGAGTCGTCACCGGGCAGCTGCGCCGCACTGAAATTGGCTTGCTTGACCTATTAACAAATCATTGAGATGGGATATAACAGGAGATGCCCTGTTATTCTATACACGGTTGTAGGTAGGTGCCAGAGCAGCCATCTTTGTCGCCAAGTTTCGTGGTAGTTCAGCTGTCAAATGGTTGTTTATTTTTTGTATTATTGAGATTTGCGAGAAAATTACGAGGACTTTACCTTTAAAACTGCATGTAAATGTTGAAAAACAGCAACTCAACATGCCTGTGTGTTGTATTGTGAAGTGTGGTGCAAGGAAGAATGAAAATCAACCTCAATTTTCTTTGCACAGGTTAGTAGCCGGTTTTCATTCAATAACACATACAATAATAGACATTCGATGATATAATTGTAACGCGATCATGAATTTATGGCTAAAGTATTGATATTTGGGTGAATTTCCGTATAACAGACCTTTTTATTATTTTGTTAATTCATTCGTTTGTTTACAATAATATGTCATAATAGAATAGTGTTGTACCGTTGCCTAATAGTTTCCGGAACTAGTTCCTCCGCTGGAACGATATCGGTATATTCTGCTATGTTAACATAAATAGTCCTGCGTCTTATTAGCTCCGATTGACCTTGCTAGGTCCGGCCCGTGGTTCACAACACCAAAATCAAAATATTTTCTTTCACATAAACCTACATGGGCACTTATGAAACGTCAGAAGCTAGATGCACGGTTCCAAATGGTGGTTTCCTATGCAGAAGAACCAGCGAGAAACTCCACGGTTACTCTTTTAAAAACAATTGGCTTTTACAATGTCTTCTATTTTTTTAAGTACCTGGTACTTGTTGACAGGCCTACACTGTCCTCCCCTACCTATTAACATTGTAAAAGCCAATTATTTTGAGTAACCGTGGAGTTTCTTGCCGACTCTTCTCCATAGAAACCACCAATTGGAACCGTGCACATAGCTTCTGACGTTTCCTATTGATTTTAGTTTCATATGCTAATATAATATAGCTGTAACCAAAATTATTTATTGATAAAAATACTTGCACTTTTTATAGGTTTCCTAAAAAGGAAGGACTAAAGAAAAAGTGGTTAGAGGCTATTGGTGAAGAAAATATTAATCCCCGACATAAAGAATGGTACCTCTGTTCACTTCACTTTGAAGAAAGCTGTTTCAATAGAACACTTGATGTAATGAGATTACATGATAACTCTGTTCCCACAGCATTTTTGGTAAATGTGTATTAAAATGATTGATTAATAATAGCCTGGCCGTTTGGCCTGAAATAAGTAAATAGATATATATTAATTACATATATAAAAATAATAATAAATAAATAAATCATATTCCACAACTTTCACACAACGCCATCTAGTCCCAAACTAAGCAGAGCTTGTGCTATGAGTAGGTACTAATTATAAAGTATCTTTATCGAAAATAAACTAGGATACGTTACTATAAAGTAGGCAACCTTAGTTAGAACGGACTATAAGTTAGTATACTATATTATGATCCAAACGTGATAACTAGTACGACTCGTATTTAGTATCGATACTCGTTATAGTAACACCAATGTTCCTTGATTGATACAACCCTAGCAATGGCAGCCATTTTTTGAGACAATATGAGTTGTAGGTAGGCACCCTTTTTTCGTAGGTATTTCCAGTCCATATATATATGTCTATGTAACAAATAGACACGGCAACGTTTTTAATGAAGATTTTTTGAAAAATGTGACCTATATTAAAAAGTGGTTCAGTTAATTCTGCTCGTTATTCTGATCAAACTATTTTCAGGTTTTGCGCATTTAACGTTACACGTTGTATACAAAATAAGCGTAGTATTCTACGTGCGGTACATTGCACGCTAAATTTAACTGCGGTTTTTCATAAAAATCGTTGAAATGGCTTTCCCAGCAATTATTTACAAAGTGAAAGTTACATGTACTGAATGCGTAGATTTCGCGATGGTAACGGGTCTTGTACACCCTGTACAAGGTGTATTTGAAATAACTGAAAACTTCTTGAGTGGTCATTGTACTCATCATTGTGGATAACTGTTACTATGGGACCAACCGTTGAATTGAGAAAAAATATCAGCTGTTCCCAACATTATTTAAAAGACATTGAATAAGTAAGCATATCCTTTATTTATTATTAATAAATAATAAGAAAGAGTCCAACACACGAGTTGTTACGTTACGTATTTTTGGTCAACAGCTTGTCTTATTCGCAATAATAGAAACTCAATCGAACTCCTGCCATATAAAAAAAAATGAATTATGATCATAAACCATACTTTTGTGATAAACATATTGTAGTACAAAACATTAAACACAGGGACTACGGGATATTTTAATTTCATGTTGTTTAATAAAAATTAATAATATTAGTCCAAAGTTTTTAAGATTTAATTTATTCATGAGCTCTAAAAGTAGTTGTTTGAACGTTTTATGTCAATAGATAACACTTTGTGTTGTTTTTACGTTTTTTACGTTTGTACTAACTTCGATCAACAATAGCACTAGATTAAGGATTAGGAACAAAAACACATCTCTTAAGGTGGAACTAGTCGTGAGTTCCAACTCACTGGTGGGCATGGCCAAAAAGCACGCTGTCTCACCTGGCATCGTGTCCGACAGAGATAATATCAGTAATGAGCAGTTAGACGCTAGTCTACACGCACAACATCTAGTTCTATCACACACAAACACCGAAAAGAACTTTGGAAAATGGAGTTTTATGAAAAAACCACTGCATAAATCAAATACAAATAAAGTTTATTGAACTCTTCGATAACTGACCTTTGTCGGTACCGCCTTGTTTTGAAGATTTTTGTTCTTTTATTACTTATTTACACCCATTTACGTTAAAAATAGCAAGAAAAGCGAATCTTTGTTGGCTCATCACTTAATGGCTTTTTGTTTTACTATTCTGTTTCCGTAGAAGCAAAATTAATAATAAGATAAAACACTTTGGTTGCACAATATCAAAAAGTGGAGTAATACCCTCCCGAAATTTGTATGGAAAAAATATCGACTAGGGCCACCTTAAGTAGCGATTGCATATAACTTGATTATAAAACTTGGATTTCAAACATAAGGTTCATTATCGTTTGCAATATGTATATGTTACAACTTTGATCAAAAAGTAAACGTATTTTTAAAATAAGAACAAAAATATTTATGAAAAACTAAAACATCATTTCTAAGTAATAAGGTTGAAAAAACTTTTTTGTTGGTCTTATTTTTCCGGCCGTTTTTGATGCGATCATCGGAAATCTAGTACTATTGTTGATCGAAGTATACTAACAAAATACAACACTTACGTATTATCACTGCAGGCAGCTAAAAACTAGCGGATTGCCGATTCTGCTTTGCTCGCTTCAAACACTGATGGCACGGCTACTTACCCTGATGTAAAATGAAGAGTTCACAATGACAGCGTCGTTGATCTGGTGATCGCAAGTACAGCTGCTGTGATCGTCATGTCCCGGGTTCGATTTCTAGGTCGGCCAACGTGTTATGGGGTCTTCTGTCTCAATAGCAATCCGAAGTTTGGAATTGTGGACGATAAACAACGAGGCTCGACCTCTATCACATAATGGGTGCTACTGGCAACGAGTGTTTAAGAGCTTTTACGTCTACGGCATTTCATACAAACTTTCAAGCCCTTGTTTTTCGAAATGAATGAATCGATTTTAATGAAACTTCGTACGCATAAGCAAGATATAAAGGTCTGAAAAGTTAGTTAAGAACATTTTCGAAAAATGGTGTTACAGCCAAATGAAACCTATTTTAAATTTTCTGTAGAAACAGAGATTTCCGATTATCTTTTTTTAAATAAGACATTTCGAAAATGTTCTTTACTAACTTTTTAGACCTTTGTATCCTGCTTATGCGTACGAAGTTACATTAAAATCGGTTCATTAATTTCGAAAAACAAGGGCTTGAAAGTTTGTATGAAATGCCGTACGGCGTAAACGCTCTTAATGTACCACTGCCAACCCATTCCGAAAAAAGGCGCACTACTAAGTGTGTATGTATGAATTGAATGTAGATAATGTAAAATATATCCAGCTAACTTATGAAAGCATCGTCCCTCAATATCCGCCTAGGCTAGTTTTGCCACGTACTTATATTCCCTTTACCCACCGGTGTTTTTGCTATTCGATTTTGATTCTGAGTCGTCCCAATCCTCATCGTTTGAATAAGTTTTTATTTGAAGTTTTTTAAGAGTTAAAGTAGAAACATGTTTTTATGAAAACTTTAAAGTAAGACATATTATTATCATAATTTTGTATTCAATATTGTTATGAAGTTGAACATTCCTGATTGCACTCCATATTTTAATGTTGATAAAATAAATTATATTTTTTTAAAGTGATATTTTTTTCTGCAGTTCCCTGAAATCCGTATGTACAGCTACAATTACCAACAAGAGTACATAATCAGCCTATAAAGTTCCCACTGATGGCACACATGCCTCCTCTCTTCGAAAGGGAGTGGGCTATAATCTACCACGCGGCCCCAATGCGGGTTGGTAAATGTCACGTCTTCGAATCTTTGGTTCTATGGTGTTCCTTCACCGTTTTGAGAGCACTGGTGATGAAATTATTTACACAAAGTAAAGCGCATGCCTGAACTCGAACCCACGACCTATAACTCGTAAGTCGGGGTCGTTGCCACTGGGCCACTACTGCTTTCAAGAGTAGTAGGTAGGACTAAAGTCTCAGCAGAGTTTGATGAAAGAAAACTTGCAAAGGGCTTTGATGGTCCATTGTCACGTTTCCGAGATATGAACGTTCAAAGTTGATCACGTGACTCAATCATCAACTTTGAACGTTAATAGTTGATCACGTGACTCAATCATCAACTTTGAACGTTAATAGTTGATCACGTGACTCAATCATCAACTTTGAACGTTAATAGTTGATCACGTGACTCAACCATCAACTTTGAACGTTAATAGTTGATCAAAATATCGAATTCAACGTGTTATAATTAACAAGTATACACGTATGTGCGCGCAGGCAAGCGATTTGGCAACGTCGTCGGCGCGCCCCCTTTTTGATCGCTTTACGAGTCGCGAGACTAAGCGGATGTGTGTTCTGTTTTTAATTATAATGAAATAAACAATTACAAAAAATAAATATATTAATGCTCCGTCAGTATAAAATTAAAGTGTGTCGCGTGTGATTTGTAACCGACTTTTGTTCATATACAAGATGAACTAAGTAAATAGATCTTTATAAACTATAAATAGTGTTTCTGGTAGTATGTCTACCCCCGGAGCGAGCCCGTTTGGTCGTAGCCAACTGGTACAGCGAAGTCCTCCACAGACGCCTACCCGACCATTACCCCCTACCTACCCAAACCCACCAGCACCTACGGAGAATGAATTGCCGACTGAAGTCATCAGTACCCCGGAGATTCAAAAATGGATTGTTTCTATAGAAACAATCCTGGGTGAAGTTTGCGCTATTGTCGGGGATGGGAAAATGAACTCGGACCAGAAGCTCCGTGTCTCCGCTCTTTGCCGTAAGGTCCAAAGTGGGACATCTCAAATGGCCGTCTTATATCAATCATTGAAGACAAAAACTATCCTAGCCCATACCACAATCCAGCACCTTCAGGCTCAGCAGAATGTTGGGAACTCTCTCCAGCAGTTTAGAGAGCTCGTAGAGACAAAAATCAATCCGCCGGAAAATACTTCTTATGCTGGCATGGTTAAGAAGGGTACCGATATCGTCCGTCCTGCAAATTTGAGATCAGTCGCCATCTATCCCAGCGATAAAACTCAAACAAGTGACGACACCAAGTCTCTTGTTCAAAAGATCATCTCCCCAGAGCAACTGAAGCTTCATGTTCGTGGCTTAAAAAAGGTGAAAAATGGGGGCGTTTTGATCAGCACCGAGAACAAAGTCGATATTGAAAAACTTAAGAACTCGGAAAAATTAGCATCATCTGGCCTAAAAATAGAAGAACCCTCCAAACGCCAACCTCGGATTGTTGTCATTGGTGTCCCCGTCGCTCTTACTGAAAAGGAGGTATTTGAATGTATTTACGAACAGAACTTATCAGATAAGTTGCCGAATATAACTCGAGAGTCCTTCCTAGAGTGCATCAAATTGAGCCATAAATCGGGCAAGAGAGACCTTCAAACTTGAACTTCCTGCTAGCATCAGAAAGGTTCTCATTAACCAAAGCCGAGTTTACATCAATTGGACTTCATGCCCGGTGAGAGATTTCACCATAGTCACCAGGTGCTTTAATTGCCAGCAGTTCGGACACGCAGCCAAGTTCTGCAGGGAAACCAGTCCCACCTGCAACCACTGTGGAGAGAGCGGACACTCATTTAAGGAATGCAGCAGCAAATCTTCTCACCCTCTATGCGCAACGTGCAAACGCTTCAAGAGGAAATGTGACCATCCAACTGGTGATGTAAGTTGCCCGACCCGCAAACATGCAGAAATGAACTATATAAACTCAATTGACTATGAAGGCGCCTAAGAGCGTCGTCTAATAGTTTAATTATTTAGCAGATAAACAAGTAGCTTATATTTATTTTCTTTTACATTTTAAATTGTCATGACAAATCAGCTAATTTGTGATCTAGATAGTTTTTCTACACTAAACGCAGATAAAACAAATTACATTTTATTTACAATGAGAAATGCTAACACACCGCTTAATAACCTAAACATTCACGTACATATTAACTGCACATATGCTGACACTGTATCCTCTTGCCCCACATTAGCCAGAGCTGACTATTTAAAATATCTAGGTGTCACGATTGACACAAATCTAAATTTCCGTAAACATATCGAGTTATTGTGTACAAGAGTTCGCAAATTAATATATGTTTTTAAAAATTTACGGAACATAGCCGATTACAAATTAATTAAACAGGTCTATTTGGCTTTGTGTCAATCCATTCTTACATATTGCATAACTTCTTGGGGCGGTGCGGCTAAAACAATTTTACTCCCGTTAGAACGTGCTCAAAGAGCAATTCTTAAGGTTGCAACCTTTCGCCCTTTCAGTTTCCCTACGCATCAGCGTTACATAGCGTGTAAAGTGCTTACAATGCGGCAATTATTTATTTTAAACATAGTAGGTACTACTCCAGCATAATACACTTTCGTTTGACCCCTTACCATCCGACAAGAGAAGGAAGGACTTGGTTTGCATAAGGCCTCAGACCAGACACGCCTTTGCTAAGCGTATTTACGTGTTTTTAGGACCTTTTCTGTTTAATAGGCTTAACAAAGTTCTGAGCTTCTATAGTGTAACGTATATAAAATGTAGTAAGATGTTGTCAGAATATTTAATGATACAAAATTACACAGACACAGAACAACTTCTAGAAATTTTGGCATAATGCACATCTAATCCCCTCGTTAATGTTTATTTTTGTATACTTTCATATACATAGTTTTTAGGTATTATTGTACCATAAGCTTATTTTCGTAGTTATAGTTATAGTCACAGAATATATTTTTGTAATAGTTTAGCTAATTTTAAATTTTACTGTCGCTTTAAAACTGAAATGTAAAGTGATGGCCTGAAACACAGGTTAAAATTAACCTAGTTCGGGCGGTCCACTAACAAACACGGTGCCGTGTTTGTTAGTGGACCGCCCGAACTAGGTTCCCGAACCACGATTATTTGCACCTTTAATAATATTTTAGTTCTAGTATATTTATAGGCACTGAACTGTATGAATAACCTTATTACTGTTGATGAAGTTAAAGGTTTTTTTTATTTAAAAAAAAACGCCTCATGAAAAGGTGAAATATCGAATAGCCAATCTCTTCGCCAAACTCAGTCTCTCGTCATATATGTATTTAGCGTAAACTTATCACCATCACAGGTCATCGCCACAATGAATCCGATACTTGCCTGGTATAGCAGAACCTAGAAACAAAGCCGTGGTCTGTATCAACTTTATTAAAACGAAATGTATGTAACGATTATTTATTTATGAAGGTAAATGCGATTTAAAAATATATTCCAATTTAATTATGATGGCATCATGATCTTTATACAACACTAAATGTACACTTATTACATACAAAACAATACTTCATTCACATAGGGCAAGATCTTAACGAAAATAATTTTGTTTAGTCTTTAAATAATAAAAGAAAACACAGCCTAAAATATTAATATACATTTAATATGTTATCCTAAGTATATTATACAATTTAGTGTGATAAGCATCGTATATTTATCGACGAAGAATATTAATAACGGTTATAAATCAGTATTATATTACAGATGTAAAAGGTATTACTAGATTCAAACTTTATGGCGATTCGAAGCATGAGGCGAGTCGCTGCGCAGTAACAAATTCACGTGTCGGGGGTGAGGGGGGGAGGTACTGCGCTGCGAGTAGCGAACTTAGGAGCCACCATAACGTTTGAATAGGGCTGCATCGTCATATCTTGGCCGATAAATATACACATACTATCAGTTATTGAGATAGAAACGAAACATGTCGCAGAACATACGAAAACTTTCGAGATCATACACAAGCGCCGACAGCAATGACATTATAAAATGCGGTGTGTGCGATCGGGGTCCCCGTTAGGAACGAAGTTCCTTACGGGATACTCGCACACACTCGTGAGGAATAGAAAGAGGTACAAAGTCGCATAGAGGGGCATCAAGCTTTTTCCTTACGTGCCGATGCCGATCTATCAGTCAACTCCTACCGTTGTTAAGGAACTGCGTTCCCATAACATAGCCAGTTCCTACATTTCAGAAGAATTATCGAATAGTAATGAATTTGTATAAAGGAGGGGGCATTATTATCTTCAGCTCAAGCTAAAATGAATGAAGATAAAAATTCGAATATAAAAGTAATTCAATTCGAGAAGGAAAAGCATAGGCCAATTTATTCTTTTCTTGCAAACAATTCGTACGCCCTAAGTTGAGTAACTAAAAAAACTAGTTCCGTCTGCGTAAAATGGTACGGATAAGTTTATAACTCATTTAAGTTACCTTATGTTCCGAGATATATTATTTATAACAATGGTTGTGGTATACATAATCATTAATAAATATCCGGTTGCAACCAAACCATAATACATGCGAATCAGAGTAAATACCATGGGTTACAATACAGGTTACAACCATCGCACTGCACAACTTTTTCCATAGGACCTCTTAATAGCGAAAAAATAATCTGTCGTCCATACAAAACTTCAAAACCTACTCGACCCAGATGTATGGGACGGCTGATTATTTTTTCTCGATTACGATGTTAGTCCCATGGAGTAAGTTTTTCAGATTGATGGTCTGGATTGGTGGTTCTTATACACCCTGTAGGTATATACAACATTCGTTTTAGTATATGCGAAACCCGAAATACGTGTCTAGTATTTTTATTTATTTATTTTATTTTATTTTACAGTTTTTGGAAAACTTACAGCTAAAAACTTTTGCACGATTAAGAGTAACAGAAATAAGGCCAATTACAAGTTTTCACAGATAGCATGTTACAACAAAAAAAGACAAATATTTTTGAAGGTAGACATTTTGCGTAGAAACATAAGAATCTATGTACAAAATTTCAAAACTGTATCATGAAAAATCACAAAGTTATAAGCTTGTTATGTTACCTGCTTGTCCGTACAAAAAGATGTTTACCACTTACCACGCGCCGCCGGCCAACCGGCCGTGACCTGTGTTGTGCGCGTATGATTGCGGATTTGTACTTAGTGTTGCTCGGTGTGCAACTTGTTACATTTTTAAAATATTATTTGGACAAAATATAACATGGTGTAAAAATTATACGAATCGATTCAGTTACTTATTCTGAACAAACTATATTCAGGTTTGCAATATACTAAAAAATAATGTTGTATATTATTCTCAATATATAATATTTTCTCTATCCGAAAATTCAGACGAAGTGTAAAACATACCAGTCACCTAATGTGATGATGGATACGAATTATTGGTATTACTTATGCACTTGACTTCATGTAGATCAGTTTATTTATACTATGTATGGGTAAGTCGCCATGAAATACTGTGTGCTGACTAACTCTGTCTACCTTCTTTCTTGTCTGTCTAGTTGCCTTGAGATAAATAGACGTTACATAGCTCATGCTATTGGTAAGCAGTATCCCTCGCGTTGTCGCCGTCGCGCAACTGTCAAACTGCAAGAGGGAGACAGAGACGGGAGCATATTTTAGCCAATCCACATGTAAAGAAGGTGCATTGTGAACTTGACCACGTCGCAAATATCTGTCAAACATTTCGCTTTTTTGATTGATTAATCAATATTACTAAATGCATTTATGAAATATCGCTTTTTATACTAAAATACTGATTTAAAATTGCAATAACGTATCGTAATACTGAATATTTTGTTTGACGAGTATAAAAGTAAAACTTGGAAATCGTCCAAATGATATTTTACATTTAAAACTGCTACAACACCTAATCCAGTGTTATTATTGCAATTCTTATTTAATATTTTCGTACAGACGCCAGCACATCAAGCTACCCGAAGCTGTCAAATTTTTCCAATCAACTTTGAACCTAATGCTTTAGTGATAACGTTGAAATCTATTAGAGAAATACAGATTGTAGTAGCTTGGTGTGCGTCTGTACAACACAGTGTGGCGATATTTCATTATTTAATTTAGGACTGATTTTTCAATAGTCTGGTAACGTTTATCTTAAGAATAAATGTGACAGTTTGACATATTTTCCATATAAAAGCTGTCAAACTGCAATATTTATTCTTCAGAGAAAAGTTGTCTGACTATTGAAAAGTTAGCCCTTAGTAATATGATTATTGATCAAAACAACGAAATATTTGACAACTATTTGTGACGTTGCCAACTTTCAGAATGCACAGCCTAAAGTAGAAAGACACTGTAAAGCTATGGTGTCCTGGAAGAGCTGTGAGCGGTGTGTGCCGCCACATAACAGCCGCAGTAACGGATGTCATGAAAATGATGGCGTCGAGGTTTGACTTTATGATGTCAAAAAACGCTTTCTAGGGACACGTCAACTTACTTTCATAATAAGGTTTTAGTGACGTCATTCGCCGGTAAATTGCAGATGCGTGTATATGTAGCGGCCACCGCTCCCCTAGGGAACCGTAGCTTCACAAAGACGGCGCTCTACAAGCTGAAACATTTCTAAACCTCGTCGTGACATTATTGGCTGCGTACTGACAAGTAAAGGTAAAGATTTTACAGTAAGGGTATAAAATAAATTGCACAAACATTTTTTCAATCTAAACACATTCACGATTTGTCTATACGTATAACACAAACACAACGCGTAGTTTTAACTTATACCGATCAGTTATTTGCCGCGTTCTGCATAGATAATTGCTACAAAACATTATTCGAGTCTATATGCCATAATATTTGAAATGGTATTTACATTTAGAGAATATCAAATAAACATCAAAACGATCGTCTTCATCTTCAATACATCAAGATCAACCCGCCAGAGGTAACCTGAGACTTCGCTGGGATGACGTAAGCGCGCGGTGCTGAGGCGTCGATGGCGAGCGGGAACTGCGCGCGGACGGAGGGGTTCAAGGTAACTCTTGCGGGTTGTACAATAAAGCGCTTTGATTTTGATTTTATAGCGGTTTCCTGCAAACCGCTGTTGATATTTAATATCGTTAGCTTTCATATTTTAATCTCAGGTATCACGTCACTACTTATTACGACGATGAACTAACATCTATCAAACTGTTCTAAAATACAGTCAACAGTCCTACAGTTTCTTACGTGGATACGTAGTATTTTGGCTTTACTCTCCCAATTTCTGTCGTTGACTTATATTAAGTATAGCTGTCCTTCGCGAATTCATTAACAAGAAACTTTGAAGGCCGTTCGACCCCCTGAAGGGACAGCTTACACTTGTCTTAACGAACTCCTAGACAATTCTTGTTTATAATAAATAGGCTTTATAGATCTCGAAGCTTCGTTACTAATAAAAAATAATACTAGCTGCGTTCGCGGCTCTGCCTTTACGGCAAATTTTTAATATTCCTAGACAACAAACAAACAAACTCAATGTTCCTTTTTAATATCAGATAAGTAATGGTCAATAGATTTGTAGTCTAAAGGTATCTTGTTCTGCCTTCGAAAATTTTCTCACCTTTGAGAAATTATATCAATTGGAGGGGCATCATTTTAGGCAGCCGAGTACATCGTATGTACCGTGGTTTTAAAAACATTTGGATTTTTTTTAGGAGACGTGTAATAAATAATCATGCGATTTTCAGATCTGTAAGCAGATAGATATGTATTCCTGGGTGTAAATTTGGTATGACTATGCGCTTGCGCAACGGGAAGGCCGGTCAAGTTAAAGCCGACCGATGTGTGACGTTCGCACTCTAAGGGCTATCCAGACACGGTCAGTTCTACCTTCAGGTCCGTCTGACCCGACCAACAAGCACGCATCCGATTATATCGGACTGATCCAGGTTGGTTCAGTTTGGCAACTTCATGTAAGACCAGCGACAGATCTACAGAAAATTCGCAGCAAAGGTTCGGCGTGTTTGCCTACAATGTTTTTAAAAGTAACAATAACCCACCATGCCTACATTACGTCGCTTTTTGGGGTAAGTAAGGAAAGTTCGGCAGCGACGCGTTTGCACTTGTATGAGATTACGACGCGTAATTTGGGTTATGGTGTATGAATAGTAACCGATACACACAATCGTACAATATATTTGTCACCTTAATGACTATTGTTGTCTGCTCATTGCACGATACAATCTGCTCTATCGACACGTATATATTGCGACGTAATTTCATTACTGCGGAATAATATTCAGCCGTATTCTTCACGTCAGAAAGAATTAAAAATGTGGCACTGACTCACTCTACCATCTACATTATTTCTTTTTTATTAATATTTCTTATAATAGCCACGCCATTAAAAGTATTTTAGCGACATTAGTCAAAATTGTATGCTATTTTGATCTTTATTATCAAGTAATAAAAATAGTTTTCTATGCAATAGTCTGCTCCGTACAGTAGCTTCAAATTGTATTTTGTGGCCTGACTTGATAAAGGAAATAATTTGAAACCTGTTGAAGACATAAAAGACTGGGCTGTAAACTTTGCAGGTGCGTCGGCACACCGTACAGGGCTGCGGTCAGGGTGCCACCGATGACGCCTTGGAAGTGGCGAAGTTTCGGACCAAGAATATTTTGTAAACTGTCGTGGAAGAAGGTTTCAGGCGAGCGCGGAGGCAGGCAGCGAGGAGTGCTTGGGCTTGGCTTTGTGCACGAACACCTTGATGCAGCCGCTGAAGTCTGCGCTCACCAGCACGTGGCCCGTCTGCGACGACGCCACCATGCCGCCCTCGGCGCCCTTCTGGAATAAAAACATCTAACTCAAAATATTTATTTCATACATATCATCACGCCCGTACTATCCGAAGGGTTAGGTGTAATGTAGGTGTCATACAACTATGCCTAAATGTTTGTATGTGTAAGTAGCCTAATTCTATATATTGAATGGTTGGCAGATCAGTATTATACATCAATTCGTATACTCAATTACACCTAATGGCGACCCTGCCTTCGGGCAAGCCGCGCATAACTGTCGTGTCGCGTTACAATTGGCCTCATTTTTATAATTGGTGGGAAATTATCTGGAAAAGCAAGATGTGTCAATCATACCAGACCAAAGAAAAGGTTTTTCTAGTTCAAAACGCAGCCAGTGCTAGAAATGTGCGAATTTGCAAGAAATTGCGTACGTACACATTTGAACATCCAGACTATTATGACCACAATACTTATTTGATGGGTGCAGTGCTTTTCTAATGCCATACTCATTAGATGCGTTAGAAGATCATCACACCGCACCCACACAGCACTCACACCGCTCCCACACCGCACTCACACCGCACCCACACCGCCCCCACACCCCACTCACACCGCTCCCACACCGCACTCACACCGCACCCACACCGCCCCCACACCCCACTCACACCGCTCCCACACCGCACTCACACCGCATCCACACCGCCCCCACACCCCACTCACACCGCTCCCACACCGCACTCACACCGCACCCACACCGCCCCCACACCCCACTCACACCGCTCCCACACCGCACTCACACCGCACCCACACCGCCCCCACACCCCACTCACACCGCTCCCACACCGCACTCACACCGCACCCACACCGCCCCCACACCCCACTCACACCGCTCCCACACCGCACTCACACCGCATCCACACCGCCCCCACACCCCACTCACACCGCTCCCACACCGCACTCACACCGCACCCACACCGCCCCCACACCCCACTCACACCGCTCCCACACCGCACTCACACCGCACCCACACCGCCCCCACACCCCACTCACACCGCTCCCACACCGCACTCACACCGCACCCACACCGCCCCCACACCCCACTCACACCGCTCCCACACCGCACTCACACCGCACCCACACCGCCCCCACACCCCACTCACACCGCTCCCACACCGCACTCACACCGCACCCACACCCCACTCCTACCGCATTTCGCCAGCTATGTTTAAATCCCACGGGGGCGAGCCTATTCCCATCAACCGGGCCAGATGTCACCGATTATAATAGAATACTGCCGCTTTATACAAGACACAGAACCGTCAAATGCAAAAAGACTTATAAATAAAAAGAATAAAATGAACGCGATAATTGAGCGACGGTTTCCTTTTTACCCGATCAGAATGTTGGACCATAAAAATTACATGTAGCTGATCCGAAAATGCTAAAACCGATGTGTGGTGTTACATGAATGGATAGAATAAAAAATTAGTATATCAGAGGAAGTCTGATAGTGTGTCACAGTGTAAAATTGTGTGGAAATTGGTTGTCATGTGATGCGGAGGAATGAGAAAAATGTAACCATGAAACCATGGATGGACTGTGTGAAAGATGATATGGTTAGAAAGGGGGGTGACTGCCGAGATGACGACTAATACAGAAGTATGGAAGTAAAAAAAATGTTGCGCCGACTGCAAATAGATTGGGATGAGGGCAGGAAACTGAAGATGGAGATACATCTTCTGTTTCCTTTTCACCCGACTGCAGCGAAGCTCAAAAGTAGAGTACTGTTCTTTATTACAGAACCATAGTGCAATCTACAAAAAGTACATACCACTTCCTCTTTGTCATCCGCTTCTTTATTCGCGAGCTTGGCTTCTTCCTCCCTCTCGCTGACCATCCGGATCATATGGTCGGGGTTGGGCGCGAACACGGCGCAGGTGACCAGTGCGTTGTGCGCCTTGATGCCCTCCCAGAAGTCGTTCCGATCTCTTCGCACCGACGTGAACTTGGAGTAGTCGTGGTACGTCTTCCATATGTAGATGCACTGATTTTCCGAGCCGCTCACGATGTATTTGCCATCGTGGGAAAACGACGCCTTGATCTGGCTGGACACGTTGACGTAGCCTTTGTACTTGCAGGAGAGGTTCAGGTCTCGGAGGTCGTACAGTCGGATTCTGCTGTCGTTGGACGTGACGAGGATCTTGTCGTCATTCGGCATAGGCTCGATACCGCTGATCTTTCGGCCTGTGGAGTTCTTCCCTCGCGTGGAGCGTACGTCGATCTGCGTGTGGTACTTCAGCTGGTCCGTAGTGTAGAAGATGCAGCGCCCGTCGTACGTGCCTACGACGGCGAACTTACCGTTTTGGCAGAAGTTGGCGGCTGTTATCAACTTGGTTTTGCCGTCCACTTCGTTCCATACAGCGACCTGTGAGGATTAGAACCTGTGGTTAGTAATGGAAACGTGAACAGTCCAATCAATTTGCCTTTTCTCAGCAATGTTGAGGTCGGCTTCCGTCTAACCGGATGGAGCTAAGTACCAGTATTTCACATGGACCAACAGCCTATCGGACCACCACAACCCAGTTGCTGGGTAACATAATACCCCTTGGTAAGACTGGTTGTCAGACTTTTGGTGTTCTGAATACCCGTAATGACTGTCGTGTCGTGTCATGTGTGTGTGTTGTGAAGATCTTCGAATGACAGCCGCGCCGGGACCAATGGCTACATGTGCTTTCCGAGGCACGGTGGGGCTTGATATATGGATGGTGATCCACTTCGGCAAGCGTAGCTTAACGTTGGACCGACCTGTGCGGCTGTTATCGTTTAGCCAAACGTACATCCATTACAATAATTTAACTATGAAAATGTCTTATAGCCGCAGTGAAAAGAGATGGATACATGGCGTGTTTTTCACTTTTATATTTTGTTGATTATATTTTGTGTTTCATGAGCTGTGTCTGAATAAACGTTATTCTTTCTTTTCTATTAGCTCCATCTCTTTGCCACATTGAAGTAAGATTAAAATAATACTGCTA